>SJYO01046538.1:75637319-75830006 GCA_006410555.1 Capra ibex | reverse complement strand
TACTTGTAACCCCATGTACACAGAGAAAGTTAAGACCAAAGGAGCCACACATACGGGTCTTCACCCTAACGACCCAGTATTCCATCAAGATAAACGTTAAAAAATTCCTTAGAGGTGTGACAAAAGGTATCACCGACATGATCAAACGTAAGGGTGGTTGTCACATTCTCCCAAGGGAAAAGAGGTGTAGGAGAGATCGTAAATAACGACATCTGAAAACCTACCGTCGGTAAGACTGACCACACTTTACCATGGAGTGACACCAGAACTAAACGTAAAGAGACTATTACTCACTACAATTCGTAGAAAAGTACACAAACAATCGGTAGGTATACAGAGGAAACCTCTTTACAGATAAATCAAGAAACCGGGTAAAAAACTAACCCAGCAAATAAAAAGACCTTAACTCGACGTCCTCAACGAATATATAAAAACTCTAATCAACAAACAGTCAACGAAGTAAACGATAACAAAAGAGGACAAGTCTCCCGACAGAAAAGTGGGATGATTATCAAAGGAAACAACACGTCTTCTAAAATTAAAATTAATCTAGGGTAAACAAATAAAAAAGAAAATAAAGGTCATAAGACCCTCCACCTAGTGTCTCCTAGGACGACACTAAATACAGCCTCTCACAAAACGGATACAAGAGGAGATCCTCAAAATATCAAAGACTAGAATGTAAATCTAGAAATTAGGTAAAACTCAAATAAAAACACATGCCACTATCTTTCACTAGATCAAAGTAAGAAAATGTTCACCAACTGGTCAAAAGGGTCGTGGTGAACAATTTCTCTAACAGAAATGAGGTAACATATAAGAACGGAGGAAACAGTTTCTATTCCACAGGTATACGTACACCTAAATAGAGACCCGAAAGATAAAACAAGGTAACTAGATATACAGACAGAAACACGGTCATGGTATGACAGAACTACTGACACCGAAACATCATCTCGGACTTCAGTCCGTTCAACTAAGGAGGTCAAGGTAAGAAGAAAGAGTACTAACGAAACCGATAAGCTCCAAAAAACATAAAGGTATTTTTAGAACTTTAATAAGATCAAGACACTTTTTATGGTGACCATCGAACTATCCCTAACGTAACTTAGACATCTAACGAAACCCATCATATGAGTAAAAGTGATATCACTAAGAAGGTTAGGTACTTCTACCATATAAAGAGGTAGATAATCACAGGAGAAACTAAGAAAGTAGTCACAAAATATCAAAAGCTATATATCCAGAAATCAAAGAAATCCATCCATATAAGGATTCATAAAATAAGAAAAGCAACGTTACCCACTTACCTTAACAAAGGAATTAAAGAAAAAGATGAAAGAGTAATAAGCACATATCCTTACGTTCCCTAAAGACTCACAACTAAAATATAGGACGTTGAAATGATATAAGTAACTACTCGAGATCATTAAAAGACCACCTCAGAAATCCCAAAAGGTACATCTCCTAGTACAGTAGACGTTTGTCACTCTCAAAATGAAGAAGAAAAGGTTAGACCTAAGACAAATAAAGAAAAAGACGAGACTAACGATACCGTTTTTGAAGGTCTTGATACAACTTATCATCGCCACTTTCACCCGTGGGAACAGAACAAGGACTGAAATCCCCTTTACGAAAGTTAAAAAGTGGTAACTCCTATTACAAACGACACCCAAACAGTATATATCGAAAATAATACAACTCCATACAAGGAAGATAAGGACGAAAGACTTCTCAAAAATAATATTTAGCTACAACTTAAAACAGTTTCCGGAAGGGACGTAGAACTATCTGATCAAATGGTAGAAAGATTTATGTTCAGGAGAAGGAGGGAAGTCGGGAGGTACGGAAAGGAGACTGGGTTCCGGAAGATTCGGAGGTTCCGACTATCAGGACCTTCTCCTTTCTCGAACTTACGAACACGGAGAGGAAGACCTTTTGTCCTTCTCAAAACAATGCCGTCTCTTCTCTCATTGATTTAGAGAATCAATGACTTCTGGGTACTTCCTTTGATTACCACAAGTCTCTTCATTATTTGTGTGTCTTTCGTGTCACGTCTGTACCCGTGAGGTCTTGGTCAGGACAATACTAATACTAGTAACGGTAATCGTCGTCGTCGTTACCGTTTCTTCATTTTTTATACAGTCCCGACACCCCAGAAGTACTTTGTATAGACGAGTCAGTAAATTCTAGACAATCATGTTACACATGACACCCGGCCTGAGACTTATACCGTGTCACTTGGGTCCGTCCTTGTTCGGTACGATGGAACTTCTGTGAGTGCCGCAGAGACTAGAACAGGATAGACACACGCAAGCAGTTCCGTTTACCCCGCGAGAATTTCTACTGCTACAGAGACTTCTTCGGGTAGGGGTGACGAGGTCCTTGTCTCCTTTCGTCTATCTATGGACGACTTCTACCCAGTTCTCGAACTAAAGTACGGACCTCCTTAGACATGTGTCTCTGAAGGAAGAGTCTTTGTCACACGAAATCCGTCTCCAAAATCAGAGTTTATCCTCTCTTATTGAGTCAAACCGAGTTCTCCTTGTCCCATCCTCTACAAACCAACTTTCCAAAGTGCACGAGTCCTCGAATCCTTTTTGACTTGGAGACCTGAAGTCCGTCCCCCTACACCCACCGAGGTTCTACCTACCCTAATAAACAAAACCAGAGAAACTAGATAAACGAAAATCGAGACAGACGGAGACGGAAAAAGACAGAAAGAACGACTCAGAAAAGAAAGAGAAGTAAAGTGTTCAGAAGAAGTGGGGAGACGAATGAGGGAAGGTCTGAGACGACGAATGAACGAAAGACAGGGGATCTTGAAGTCGAGCGTGTCCAGAGACCGAACGGTACTTGGAATTTAGTCAGAGTTAGGTCGGAGTCCCAAAGACGTGAAGACACTGGGGACAAGACGAACCTCAAAATAAGACGCAGAGAAGTAAGTTCGAGGATTCTACCAGAATGACCGAGTGAAGTAGAAAGGCACGATCGGGGAACTGAGTGTCCCACTAATAGTCACATACCTTTTTGAAGGAGAATCAATCCCGGACTGAGACTGTGTCGAGGGGCGACACTGACCCTCTTCTGCCGACGGACTAGACTACGAGGTAGGTGGGTCGATGTCCTACCCGTTAAGGGAATTCTCTTACACACTTCACGTTGTCTGTCACTTTCTGCCACTCTTTGGAGAAGTTTTGATGTCTCAAGATTGCAGACTTTAAACGAACCACCCACTGGGCTCCGAAGACCCCAGGTCTTTATAACAGAATCAGAAGAAACTTATGACCAAGTATTCCGAGTTAGTATACAAACCTTACTCAATTAAGTGAAGAGACATGGGATTGAGATATCACTTACAAAAAGAAATACGGGTTCTGATCCCCAAAACAAGGAAGTAAATGAATAGGTAAGTTGTCTATAAATGTCTCGTAGGCGAAAGACGGTCTGTGACGAAAGATGGGAACTCTGAATTGTTACTTATTTTATCCGTTCTGGGGAGAAAAGCATTCTACTTGAGACTCTTGACTACCGACTTAAACCGCACTACCCCTAACAACCATTGGAGCCCTACTTTTGCGTCGGAACATCTGCACGAATACTTAGACAGTCGGGGTCCAGACAGACCGACCAACAGCAGAACGAACACGACACTATTTTAGTCACGTCGTCGTGACAGACAGGGAGTCGACAGTCTAACTGTGTCACCAGAAGTAAACCACTGAGAGACGTGTGCCTGGGTGGGTGCTACGGACGTAGAAGTGGGAACCTATCATCCGACCTTGGTCAAGACGTAAACTTTCAACTCTCAGGAGTCATACATAACCTTCCTTCTACTCGACCCCTACTCCCCCGGTCCACCCGGTCCCCACTCCACCACTTGGGGACTAAGTGACTGTACTCGGTGGCCCTCGGGACTTTCGACAGGACGTCACAAACGAAACCGATGAAACAGGAAACGGTCGAAGAGTCAGTTGTCTCGTCTCTCGGTACCTCCATTTTTATTTCCCTTGCTTGACATAAGTCCTTCGATTCACCCTAAACTCAATAATGATCTCTGACGCTTTTGAAAAACGACTTAAAATTCCTAGATGTTTTGGAGGTCCTTTCCTTTATCCCTACCACAGTAGTCTCCTAAATAAGTGGCTTCACTTCCTCGTCGCTAAGATCTTTCGGGGGAGAAAGAACTAACCTTTTAATCTTTCTGGACAACATTAAGACACAGAGTTAAAGGGGTGGACCTCTGTTCCTGACAGGGCTGTACACTACAAACTAGTGTCCGGAGAGAGTTTCTCCGCGTCTCTCGAGGACGGAGTCGTTCATGGGAGAGTGCGGGTCTCTCTCGTCGACACGTCCACGTACTTTGTCCGGACCCTTCCTCCACTTCCGTCAGAGAAAGGGGAGACGTTGTGATTTCGGAAACGTAGAGAGGAAGTCGTGAAACTTTATTCCAGTAGGTACATTACCCGACCGTGGCTTTCACGGTTGGTTTCCACGAATGGTAGTAACCGTAACAGACAGACTGTAAGAGCCAAAGTCACATATGCCAAATGTCCGACAGTCATGGAGCTTCCCTCCACGAAGAATAAGTGGAAAATAAGGGTCACAGACCACGTCACGGACAGTGTACGATCGATGTGTCTAATTACGACTTAAATTCAAATCTCAGTCACTAAGAGAGACACGGAAATGTCAAAAACTTGGTGAGGTTTTGCGGGTGATGGGAATTAAATAAAGACTGAAGGGTCCCTTACGGTTTCGTAGCGCCAGAAAGAGAGTAGGTGGGCAAGATATGTAAGTAGACTACCTATAGATACTCAACCAGTGTGGTCTGTAACATGGGTCCACTTTATTCCACCTCCAGGACAGGAAAGTGTCAAATATCAAATTACAGTATCAAGGGACGGGGGGGGGTGGGGGTGTGTAAATGACCACCTTGAAACTTTTTATTGAGGGTCCTGGTGTGAAGACAGGACGACTACTTGTGTATAAACCTCGTTCCAGACTCCCAACGGTAAAATTATTGAGGACTCCAGTACCCTGAGGACTAAGACACCTATCTTATGTCTCTCAAAATAGTCTTCCGGACCGTACAAATAATTAGGACTAAGATGTTGAATCAAACCTTGAAACCTTTGTACAGAACCCGAGAGATTGTAAGTTAAAAAGGTGGACGGTTCCCCTTTGTTCACAAAGAGGACAAACGGAGGTTCCCGACTACTCTTCTTTCGTGCTCTACTAGTCAACGTTGCAACAGGACCATACAAAACGTAAAGATATGTATTTGGTGTTTAATAACAATTATCAGCAATCAGTCACACCTCTGAACATACATCGACCAAGAATGATTAAATTTTTACTTAATAACCCCGAGACCGGTACATGATCCTTTCTCGAAAATAGAAGGAACCTGAGAATTATCCCCAAGTGATTTAACCGACATTTTCATCACTGACTACTGTAAAATTATATGACGGAAAGGTTCATACGACGTAAATCGTAGAACTTCTTTTAGTATTTTGTTATATTAACTATTATTATTAACACTAGTAAAATAACTTTAGACTATTACATTGTTCACGATACAAGTTATGAAGTGATCTGGACGCTCTCCTGGAAACCTTCATAGAGGACCTCTGGTATTTAGTTGCATATGAAGTAGTAGAAAAATTGGAATTATCACAAAATTTTCCGTCACATTGACCCGTGTTCTGTGTAAATTATCTTTGTATTTTTAGTATTAAGAATGACAAAATGTCTTCTAAGCATCTCGTGTTACGACGAACTTCGGGTCTGAATTCGAGTTCGGAGGGTAAAGTGTCTAATTCTCAAACTACGAGTCTCTCCAATATACCGAATGTAACCCATTAAACCCAGACAGACTCATGAGACCGAAAAAGTGTCTTAACGAAGAAGTCAAACCGTCAGTAGGCTAAGAGGCCAAGTCAGTTAATTGGTCGACGGAACCGGAAGTTGAGGCGATGGAGGTGTCCGACTCGTTTTGGAGAAGGAAGCATCGGGACTGGACGGCACTAGAGACCGGGAACGACAGAGAGACTTCTGAGGCAGTCGGAACATAGAATATGTACAAGGGAGGGGACGAGGGCGCTTGTAGTGTCTGCCTTTGCAAGGTAGTCCGTAGGTGAGGGCCACAAGGGAGAGTACTAGAGGAGAGGTAGAGTAATCGGCGAACCATGGGTAACAGACCTTCTGTCCAAAGACCGTGTCGCTAGACTCGTCAGTAAAATTGACCTTCTAATCTTTTCAAGACCACAGACCCGGTAGTAAACTCTTGTTCGACTCGTTCCCAGGTAAAATTTCGTATAAGGAACGAGGTTTCAGAACGTATAAAAGGTGTTTACAAAAAAGGTATAAGGATTTGAGATCTTTAAGGTTTAACAAAAGTGTGGTGACCAAAGAAGTAAACAAGTTTAGAGAAGGGTCTATGGTGGAGGTGTCTCCCCAGAAGTACAGACAGGACAGATTGTACCGGGAGGTGACGAAAGACGGTGAAACATTATACTACCACCTAACTAAGAATCGGAGTTTAGTCTGTCATTTCTGTAACGTTGTCTGTGTCACCCTTCACCGGGGTTCTAGGACGAAGTGTGGGAAACACATTAAAGGAGGACAATTCACACCTGTCCTGGACACTGTACAAAGATTGGGCATCTCATACCCCCGGTCCACTACCCCACACTCACATCACGTTTACACTACTACACCAGCATGTCTGAGGTCGATCGGTCGTCTGAACAGGAGAGAGGTAACGACCGTACCTTCTTCGTTCGGCGACACTTCTTCCTCGACGACACTGAGGACAACCTCCTCAGGTAAACCGTCATCTGACCCCTGTCGTCGATCCTCGACCTCAAGAACCTGGATCCTCTTCCGTTACCGTGGGGTGAGGTCAGGAGAACGGACCTTTTAGGGTACCTGTCTCCCCGGACCACCCGACGTCAGGTACCCAGCGATTCTCAACCTGTGCTGACTCGCTGAAGTGAAAGTGAAAAGTGAAAGTACGTAACCTCTTCCTTTACCGTTGGGTGAGGTCATAAGAACGAACCTCTTAGGGTCNGGTGAGGTCATAAGAACGGACCTCTTAGGGTCCCTGCCCCCTCGGACCACCCGACGGCAGATACCCCAGCGTGTCTTGGCCTGTGCTGACTTCGCTGAATCGTCGTCGTCTTGGTATTCTTTTTCTAGACCGACTGCCGGATTCCCTCGAACCTTCAGTTAGACAACGGTCAATTCGGAGGTCTACTCTTGACTCGGAACCGGCCGTGGAATTAATGTGGGAACGTCTCTTGTGTCTATTCGGAACGGGTCCGCGAACTTGGTATCTCTGATACTCTATTATTCGTACAAAAACAAATTGGACACCAAACACCGTTAAACAGTGTTTCGTATCTTTTGGTTAGACCGTACGAAAGGGTGAGGAAAGCGACGCCCAAATTTACCGACACCGTACACGGAACCGGGTGCCTGATGCCGTCTGCATAGTCACGTGCCCAAGACGCCCACACGTAATCCTGTAGAGGGCACAAAGATGAAAAGACAACTTAAAAACAGAATTAGTCGTCTTCGCATAAGGATCCACTCGGGTACCCAAAGTCTTTCTCTAACTCCCGGGATCTCTCATTTACCGGACCTAACCGGGAAGGGGTAAACCAGACGACCACACATTCCTTGTGTAGGATAATATCAGCCGTCGGTGACTCGGACCCAGTCTTACTAAGTCACTCATTGACCCAGAATACAAGACTAAGAATCAAACCACTTAAAAGTCATTTTTAGTTGGGTTTGATATGTGCTTACAAATATAACCGTATTATGAAGTCAAGACCCCAAAATTAGACTCAAATATCTATCTGTAGTAGACTCTAGTCGGGACCCTAAAGAAACCTTCCTTACTACGATTTCGACTTTGAGGTCATGAAACCGGTGGAGTACGTTTCTCAACTGAGTAACCCTTTCTGAGACCACGACCCTCCCTAACCCCCGTCCTCCTCTTCACCTGTTGTCTCCTACTCTACCGACCTACCGTAGTTACTAAGCTACCTGTACTCAGACTCACTTGAGGCCCTCAACCACTACCTGTCCCTCCGGACCACACGACGCTAAGTACCCCAGCGTTTCTCAGCCTGTGCTGACTCGCTGACTTGACTTGACTATTTTCCTCAAGAGATTTTGTGAACTTTAGTATGTGACCTCAAATGTAAACCCCGTAAAACACCCTCTCTGTCAGACATTACCGGAGAGTACAAAATTCGCTCTGGACACTGTGCGATACAAACTCTTAGTGACCGTGGTCGTCACCGCGGGTGAGGTCGTGAGAGCGGACCTTTTGGGGTACCCGCCTCCTCGGACCACCCGACGTCAGGTACCCCAGAGACCCTCAGCCTGTGCTGACTCGCTGAAGAGAAAGTGAAAAGTGAAAGTACGTAACCTCTTCCTTTACCGTTGGGTGAGGTCACAAGAACGGACCTCTCAGGGTCCCTGCCCCACGGACCATCCGACGGCAGAGACCCCGACGTGTCTCAGTCTGTCCTGACTTCGCTGAATCGTCTATGGTCATATTTAGTGAAACACACACACACACACACACACACATTTCAGCGAATCAGCACAGACTGAGAAACGTTGGGGTACCTGACATCCGGCGGTCCGAGGAGACAGGTACCTTAAGAGGACCGTTCTTTTGACATCACCCACGGTAAAGGAAGAGGTCCCCTAGAAGGACTGGGTCCCTGACTTGGGCCCAGAGAATACAGAGGACATAACCGTCCTCCCAAAAAAAATGATGACGCAGTGGACCCTTCGGGGGATTCAGTGAAAGAAGGAACAATTTAGACCCCTTATCATAACAAGTGAATTCTTTATTTTAAGGGTCGGACTTAAGTAAAGAGAATTAATAAACAGAATTTTAAAATTACCTAACCAAATACCACCGTAAGTCTATTCAGTGGTAAAGAAATATGGACACGTAAAAGAAATAGTCAATTTTTTTCCAGTCATAAAAGGTTTTCTCTCACTAAGATTATTTCAACAAAAAAAATTAGGACTGTAGTTCAGTATAATTCTTACGATTAAGGGATTACAATAAAGTCAAAATACAGAGATTTTCAATAATGAAAGTAGATACGTTCACACTGTATAACTACCCTTCGGACCACAAAAGTAAACGGTCCTTCTTTTATGGTCCCCTGGGTTCTCTCGGACACCGAGTTTAGGGACGAACGTAAAGGGCTGACACACAACCAACGAGTGAACACAGACTGAGAAGAGCCCAGGGTACCTGACATCGGGCGGTCCGAGGAGACAACAACTTTAAGAGGTCCGTTCTTATGACCTCACCCATCGGTAGAGGAGGAGGTCCCTCAGAAGGGCTGGGTCCCTACTTTGGGTCCAGAGGACGTGGCACCCGTCTAAGGAAAGGGTAGACTCGGGGGTCCCTTTGGAACGTTTTCAGTGAGGTAGAGACGTGGTACCAAAAGAACCAAAGATCCGACCCTGTTCGTGCAGATTTAGGTATCCCAACGGTACTCTTAATTTACTTTATTATACACTTCTGTACGAACCGTGTATCGTTCAAGAGTTGTTTACGACTTTTAAGTTTATATAATGTGAAGGACATCAAAGACGAGTTGAACCTTGAGAAGTCTCACCCTTCTCGAATGAACAAACAGAGTTTCACCAGTAGTCCCTTTATCCTTACCCAACAAACAACCAACAAGTCAGCGCGAGGAGGGACACCCTCTACCCCCGATACATTTATAGTCAGAGTAATATAATGGGTAGACCGTGACACTGAAACCTCACACTAGTCGATGACACCATTCACGTGACCTCTTTCTTCCTGGGTTCTACCAAATCGTTATAATCAGCGTCAATCGTAAAAAGAACCAAACAATTCCTGTATCTCAATACTCCGTAAAGCCCTTAAAGGCTTATAATTTCCCTGAATTTCTATATTCACACGAAAGAGGTAAGAGTACCGATGGTGGGATCCGAGTCGACAGCTAGGTAGAGAAGTTAACGGGGTGCATTTTATTCGTTGTCCCTAGACGACATGTCGTGTCCCTTTATGTCGGCAATAAGACGTTATGGAAACGTACTTCAGATGAGATACTTTTGTAGCCCAGTGATGCGACGTGCGGACATTGATTATATTATAACATTTAGTTGATACGTAATTGTTTTTCGTTTTTCTAATGAGGTCGTCGAGGATTGACCAGACGGACGGAGATCAGAACAAGGGAAATCAATTAAGACATGAGACTTTGGTCTTACTAGCAAGATTTAATGTGTAGTCTAATACAAGAGTAATATCAAGAAACCACCGGAAAGTCACTAAAATCCTATTCCGGGCTGAAACATTCCACAGGTCTACAAAGACCCGACCGGGAACGGAGGAGTCAGTGGTATGACGTGGGGTAAGAGACACGGACGGTCTCATTCAAAATAAAGTAACAAAGTGGATCAGAATCAGGATAGGTCACAAGAACCAGTTCCCTCAAATAAAGTAACGTACGCAGATAGGGTGCGGACCGAGCCTTTTATCTACTTTAACCGGGTCTGATAGCCGTATAGGTGAAATTAACTTCCACGCCGTCCCCTTGTACCGAAACCAGGTGATCGGTCTCCTCGGAGACGAGGAAGTAGGACACTCTACTATCTGAGTGCACAAGAGGAGGGGTCATTCCGTTTGATGACGGACGGAAGTCGTTGTCTCAACACGGCGACTTTTACCCCGTACCTCCTCCTCGTTCCGCCTTTTGGCCACGATATGATTTCCAAAAGAACCCAACCTGTGTTCTACGTGTTCAGTATTTTCTTTTAATTAGGATTCTACCTAAAATACCTTGACGACGAGAAGTTTTTTTTAATTTTTTCCTTCCCACTTCGTGTCCGTTTCTGTTATAAATGTTTCTACATTGACTCTTTTCTGAACATAGATCTCCAATATTTCTCGAGAGTTTTACATGATTATTCTTATATTTGTCTAATTTTACCCTTTTTTTAACTTATCTGAGAAGTGGTTTCTTTATACCATTGTTTTTTCGTTTACCTTTGATGTGAGTCGTAGCACTCAGTGATTTCTTTAGGTTTGATCGTGAAAGTACCACCAAGTCACCGTTTCTTAGACGGACGATCACTTCCTCGAGGCAGGGACCAGGTCCTCCTAGGGTGTAAGGTACCTCGTTTCTTCGGGTGTACGCGACGTTGGTGACTCGGACACGAGGTCTCGGACCCTTGGTGTCGATGACTTCGGACCGTAGGACCTTGAGCACGACGTTCTCTTCGGCGGTGGTACCTTTCGGGCACGGGGAGTCGGGGTCTCGTCGGCGGTGGACGACGTAGATCTCCTTTCGAGTTCATAGTCACTTCTGGGTCGTGTCGGGTACTTATTCATTTCAAAAATTTTTCGTCCGTGAACAAATATATATGTATGTGTATATAAATGTATATACTTTAGATTTTAGTGTTACTCCATAGTGACAGCTCGATAATTTTACCCCTCTTCTACCCCTTTGACTGTGAGAATGCAACAAATACCCTGACATATTACCGTGTCGGTAAAACCTTTTGTAAAACCGTCAAGGAATTTCTACGTTAATAGTATACGTAAACAAACGAGCCCGAAGGTATCGTTTCCTCGTGTCTGACTCACTAAGTGTGACGTCTCTGTATAAGGGAGTACCAAGACCTCCGCCGTTCAGGTTCCATTCCACAGTCACCCAACCCAAGAGGACTCGGGCGAGAAGACCCGCACGTCTACCGGCACGAGAACGACACAGGAGTGTACTTGAAAGGAGATCCATGTGTGCAAGGGCTGTCGAGACACATAGGTTCAAAGGGAAAGAATATTCCTGTACCTCTAATACAATCGTACGTGTGATTGACAGAAAACTGGAAATTTCCTGAATAAGGTTTATGTCAACGTAACACTGTGTGACCCCCAATCCTGAAATGGTATACTTAAAACCCCTCTGTGTCATTTCGGGTACTGTGGTATGTTGAGAGTGGTGGGTAGTGTGGTATCTTCACTAAGGGTGAAGATACATAAATAGGTTCTCTTTACTTTTGTACACAGATGTGTTTCTGTGCATACCCTTACCAATGTCGTCGAAATAAGTATTAGTGGGGCTTGACCTTTCTTGGGTCACAGGTAGTCGACGACTTACCATTTGTTTCACACCAAGTAGGTGCGCTATCCGACAAGGAGACTATTTTCTCTCGTTTGATGACAATATTCGTTGTCACTTACTGAGAGTTTACGAAATACGATGTCCCTTCTTCAGTCTGTGTCATTCGGTGTTTGGGGCACAAAGGCAAATACACTGTAAAACCTTTTCCGTCGTGATACCCTTGTCCTTAGTGTAGTCACGAAAGGACCATGACCCCGAACCCTCTCCCCTATCTTATGTCTCCCAGTACTCTCCTGCAGCCTCCCATTTCCTTTACAGACATGGAACTACCGTCTCCACAAATGTCCCAACTAAGTCACAAACGGTTTTGAGTAGTTTGGTACGTGGATTTCTTCCACTCAAAATAACCTACATTTAAAGTCATTATAAATCTTTCTTTTTCTCTTTGACTGCTCTGGGTTTTCCGAAACAACAACAAGTCAGTGATTCAGAACAGGCTGAGAAAGGTTGGGGTACCTGACGTCGTAAGGTCCGAAGGGGCGGGAAGTACAAGAGGGTCTCAAACGAGTCTGAGTATAGGTAGCTCAGGAGGTACTACGGTAGATTTCTCCGAATACTCGGGGTTTAAAGGGTTCTTGCATAGCTATGTCTAAGTTGAAGATGGGTTGTAAAACAGAATCTGTATTACAAATAACTCTACAATTCCTCTTTTTATTAACGAGGAGGGGGTCATATTTGTTTTATTTGAGTATCGGTGACAGACTCTTCCCTACTGCTATTACTCTCAGGTGGACACTTTGGTGACAGGTGGGCATAGAGGTAGACCGCGTCGACACACCAGTGAAACGTCCCTCCTCCCATACAACTGGACTCTTGAAGACATTGGAACTTAAAGTGAGAACCCTCTCAGTGTGTGTGAGGTGACGATTCTACAGAGTAAAGAGGTTTCCTCAGTAACCTATAAACCCTCAAGTGAAAGGGGTGAGAATCCTTCATATATACAGAACCCAAAAAGTCTTTGTCTAGATCACAAACAACTTTTTCTTTATTACTGTCAGTTGGAACAAACCTACGAATGGTACACGGCGGACGAGACGACTGTTGAACGTACCCACTACTCACGAGTAAAGCGAAAGAGTTGGGGACAAAACATCCAGTTTATAGACTGGGAATGTCTCTCCGACCGCTTCGTCTGTGCGACATCTAGGGTCAGTGCGGGACGGGTAAAAGGGCAGCGGGACTGGTGAAGTCACGAGGACCGGACTGAGGTTGACGGACTCTAGAAAGAGACAACTTTGGAAGAAAAGGGTGTATACGTCCTCTTACACTTACTGGGATAACATACTATGATTCGTCCTCAGTTGCATATTTATAGTATCGAGAAAACGGAGAACCCACCCTATTGAGCTCAGCGACCTTTGGTCGAAGGACGTAAAGGTGCCCCTCAAATGAGGAGGTCCCAAGTGTGGTATAAACCACCGGGAGGAAAGGGGACGGAGTGACGGGTAGGACGGGGCACAAATGAAGGGGTACCTTTCATTTGGTGAACATGACGTCAGGAGTGGAGAACACGATGTAGACTTCATCGAGTTTGACTCTCGAGTTTACCGTGGAACCTCTCAATGACGACGGCGTTCGCACCCTTGACCAAGAGTTTCCTCCGAGTCCCTGGTGGACATCTTAATTTTATTTAAAAAATTTTTCGTCTCTCTTACAGGATCTTCCAGTCTTCCTCCTCTGAGGTACCTCTTAACAGTACGACTCCTTGCCGGAAGACCTTTACAATTCCTGACTCACGTCGCAAATTAGCACTCACTCGTAAATCCACAGAGGTATCAACCGTACCATGTTTGTACACTTGTCAACAGCATCAACTCCCTTCTTGTGTCACTACGACCGGTCTCTCTTGAACATATTCTATATTCGAGCTCGGGTTCCACCCGTTGTGACTTCGTAGGTGGACCTACGAAACAAAGGAAGACATTACTACAAACCAGCGAATCCAGGACAGACTCAGAAACGTTGGGGTACCTGACATCGGACGTGGTCCGGGGAGAGAGGTGTCCTAACAGGTCCGTTCTTATGACCTCACCCGACGGTAAAGGAAGAGGTCCCCCAGAAGGGTTGGGTCGCTAACTTTGGTACAGAGGTCCCATAGGGAGGAAGGTATTATCAACAACAACAAGTTAGAGGTTCAGTACAGGTTGAGAAGAGTTAGGATACCTGATGGAGTGTGGTCTGTAGAAACAGGGAGTGGAAGAGGGTCTCAAACGGGTTCAAGTACAGATAACTTAGTCACTACGGTAGTAGGAGAAGAGGAAGACGGTAGTTAGAAATGGTCGTAGTCCTAGAAAAGGTCACTCAGTCGACAAGTGTAATCCACCGGGTTCATAACCTCGAAGTCGAAGTCGTAGTCAGGAAGGTTTCACATAGGTTCCAACTAAAGGAAATTCTAACTGACCAAACGAGAGGAAAGAAAGGTTCCCTGAGAGTTCTCAGAAGAGGTTATGGTATCAAACTTTCGTAGTTAAGAAGTCGTAAGACGGAAGAAATATCAGGTCGAGAGTGTAGATATGTACTGATGACCTTTTTGGTATCGGAACTGATATACCTTGAAACAGTAGTCTCACTACAAAAACGAAAAAATGTACGACAGATCCTAAAAGTATTGAAAGGACGGTTCTTCGTTAGTACAAGATTAAAGTACCGAAGTCAGTGGTAGGCATCACTAAAATCTCGGATTCTTTTCCTTTAGAGAGTGACGGAGGTGCAAAAGGAGAACATAAACAGTACTTCACTACCCTGGTCTACGGTACTAGAGTCCCCAAAAAAGAAAACCATAACTCAAAATTCGGCGGAAAAAGTGAGAGGAGGAAGTGGCAGTAGTTCTCCGAGAAATCAAGGAGAAGCGAAAAGACGGTAATCTCACCGTAGTAAGTGCATAGACTCCAACAAATACAAAGAAGGTTGTCAGAACTAAGGTCGAACATTGAGTAGGTCGGGTCGTAAAGTGTACTACACGAGACAAATATTCAATTTATTTATACCACTGTTATTTGTCGGAACAGCATGAGGAAAGAGTTAAAACTTGGTCAGTAAACAAGGTAAACCCCAAGAATGATAACGAAGAACTGGGCGTATGTTCAAAGAGTCCTCTGTCCATTCTACCAGACCATAAGGGTAAAAAATTTCTCAAAAGGTGTCCAACAATACTAGGTGTGTCAGTTTCCGAAATCGCATCAGTTAATCCATCTACAAAAAGACCTTAGGGGAATGAAATAGATACTAGGTCGCTTACAATCGTTAAACTAGAGACCAAAGGGACGGAAAAGATTTGGGTCGAACTTGTGTACCATCAAGAGCCAAGTACATTACGATTTTGGATCGAACCTCCTAAAACTCGTATTGGAATAATCGTACCCTCTACTTATGTCAACAAGGCACCAAATTTGTAAGAAATCAAGACGGGGAGAACCCTTAACCTTACTCTGAACTGGAGAAGGTCAGGACACCGGTGACGGCTGAAAAGGTCTAAACAACCGCATAACTCACGTCGTGAAAGTGTCGTAGTAGAAAATCCTAAAATTTATCGAGACGACTTTAAGGTAGTGGAGGTGATCGAAGTGACCGTCGTCACGAAGGATTTCGGGTGAACTGAAGTGTGAGGTCTTACAGACCAAGACTCACTCTTTGATGTGGTAGTATCAATAGGTCCAGTAATTCTAGAAAAGACACATCAAGACACATAAGAAAGGTAGAGAAGAACTAGAGAAGACGAAGATAATGTAAAAATAGTAAAGAGAGGAAATAACACGGGTAGAAACCTACTCTACAAGAAAACTATCAAGGTCAAAAGAACTTCTCTAGAAATCAGAATGGGAAAGACAACAAAAGGAGACATAGAAACGTGAGAAGTAACTTCTTCCGGAAGAACAGAGAGGAACGACAAGAGACCTTGGGACGTAAATCAACCCGTACACTTCAACAACGAGTCAGCACAGGTTGAGAAACGCTAGGGTACCTGACATCGGATGGTCCGAGGAGGTAGGCACCCTAAGAGGTCCGTTCTCATGACCTCACTCAACGGTAAAGGAAGAGGTCCCCTAGAAGGGATGGGTCTCTAACTTGGGCCCAGAGGGCGTAGCACCCGTCTGCGAAATTGGAGACTCGGTGGTCCCTTCGGGAAAGGGATGGAAAGGAAAAAAGGGAACGAAAAACGAAGAGAAAAAGGAGTCGATAAACATTTCGGAGGAGTCTTTTGACGAAACGAAAGAACGTAAAGAAAAAAACTCCCCTACAAAAACAAGCAACGGAGGATACGTCATAGTGTCTGGAGACAGGTGTCTGGAGACAGGTGTCAAGAAGTCCGTGACACAAATGACCTAGATTAGAGAACTTAAATAGGTAGTAGAGGTGACATATAAGTATCCCCTGAATTCAGCATGGACTGACCGGATCACCAAAAGGGACGAAAGAAATAAAAACGATACTCCTCGACTACTAGACTCAGTGTCAGTCGAGGTCCAGAACGAAAACGAAGGTATTATGGTGGAGAGATTTTCGGTCAGGAGGAGGACTTCACCTTTCTTTCGTTTACTTAGTACACCGGTCGAGTACACTACTGTAGACTCTCTACCAAGGTCTAAGGCCTTACAGACACCCGAGGTCCGGGGATTCGGTCCCGACCTATTCGTAGTCAAGACCTTTTCCATCAACGGGTCTGAGATCCTTGTTGAAATAGGACTGAGGTTCCTCTGTTCGACCGAACGACTGTGGAGTTTATATGGAAACACTGTAGGAAGCACACACCCGTCAGTACAGATACAGTGCCATGACAGTACTCATCATTTACTGTGTTACAGAGATTTCGTTTTCGAGTAGTGTCACGGACCGTGCATTGTCAATTACCCCGGGGTTACTCGTTTTAATGAATCACGTCTTTTACTGACTTTTCACGTCCTTTCTCTGGTAGAGCCAGAGTTATTACGACTGAACCAAGAACCTCTTTACGAAACGAGGTTTTGGAGGTATTTCAGGGGTGTCTCATCCTTGGTACTAGAAGGGAGGGGTCCATTTCTAAAATGCTCGACCACATGCATCTCATGGTTTGGGCTACGAGAGAAGTCAAATTTGTTGACTGATTTGGAGTCAGACTTCAGCATCCTTGTCTGCAGTCAGAACTTTTCTTGACCTCGTGTCGAAAGAGACTCACCAGAGGGGGATGGGTTCCGTATTGAGATCTCAGTTCACCCTAAAGTGGGACTTAGACTCCTCGAATATAAAGTCCCAAGGAACTCCGGGTTGTACCATGAAGTCCTAAGGACATACTAGGAAGGTTCCGGGTCTTAAGGTATAAGTGTGGAACCTAATCAAAACAATTCGTCCCGAGGGAGAGGTTGACTTATTCGAAACCAGGGGTGGTGACCGATCACCGTTCACCAGGAACTACCATTGTGACCGAGTGTCGACCTCAGGTCCTCTTCGAGTTCTCAATTAGGTTCGTATTTAAAGAAGGATCCGAGTGACACGTAAGAAAGTCTAGAGAAGAAGGTAGATAGAAAAGAGAGGAGGGACGGAGGGAGAGTATTGTCTCTACGTCTAACGAGTTTGTGTCTTCGTAGTTCGAAATGGTGGACGAGAGACCTTCTTTCCTTTCTTAAACGAGTCACCGACTCAACTCGATCTTTAATCCAAAGGACAGAAGGTCAAATTTCGAAAAAGAGTATGACATGGGAAAGAAGGAAGGAAGTAGGGAGGAAGGGAGAGAAGGAGAAGGATCTTTATTTCCTCAAGTAGAAAAGAGATTTTCCTTCAGTGAAGTACTTTCACCGGTTGTTCCCTGTTTCTTACACACTGAATAAAAAAAGAACAAAACGCAGGTCAAGACCTTAAGTTAACAAAAGTGATCGGAAAACATGACAATCAAATATTTTTTTAGTTATCAAATTATATCTTTTCTTCAGGGGACCGATAGACAAATCTCGACATAATGTAAGTAACGTCCCGAGACCACGACGGACGGACGGTCCTTAGGGATTGAGTTTAACAAAACATGTTATGGTCGGGTCGAGAGACCTCGGTCAGGTAGTCTACGTCCTACTATGAACATCACTGTAGTAATTGTCTTGAGTCTGCACAGATCCCACCCTGTGAAGAGTTTCTATAAATACATACTTCTGTCACCATATGTAACAACTACAACTGGTCAGTGATTCAGTACAGGTTGAGAAACGCCGGGGGTGCGATTTAGGTGTCCCAACGTTTCTCAGCCTGTACTGAATCACTGGCTTGTTGCTACCTGACATAGTAGGGTCCGAAGAGACAGGAGACGACAGAGGACTTTAAACGAATCTAAGTACAGGTAACTCAGCCACTACGATAGACTAGTGGAGTAGGAGACGACGGGAGAAGAGGAAAACGGAAGGTAGAAAGGGTCGTAGTCCTAGAAAAGGTCACTCAACCGAGTAGTGTAGTGCACCGGTTTCATAACCTCAAAGTCGTTGTCAGGAAGGTTTCTTAAAAGTCCCAATTAAAGAACATCCTAACTGACCAAACTAGAGGAACGTCAGGTTCCCTCCGAGTTCTCAGAAGAGGTCGTGGTGTCAAACTTTCGTAGTCAAGAAGCCTCGAGTCGGAAGAAATACAAGGTTGAGAGTGTAGACATGTACTGATGACCTTTTCGGTATCTAAACTGATCTACCTGGAAACAACCCTTTCACTACAGAAACGAAAAATTATACGACAGTTCCAAACAGTATCGAAAGAAAGGTTCCTCGTTCGTAGAAAATTAAAATACCGACTTCAGTAGTAAGTGTGACTAAAACCTAACTGTTATATTTACAAATTGGTTTGACTAAGTTTAATTATTAACCAACGACGACGACGACGATTCAACGAAGTCAGCACAGGCTGAGACACGCTGGGGTATCTACCGTCGGGTGGTCCGAGAACCACCCCATGTCAAGTACCCCAGTGTTTCTCAGTCTGTCTTGACTCGTCGATTGCGAAAGTAGAACTATCTCGGGTATAAAAGACATGAACTGGAGTCCCAGAGAACCTGACACCCTTTTATGTCAGGTCTGTCTAATACACTACTAGAGGATTTGGAGGGGCAGAATTGGAAAAAGGAACAAAAAAGTGGTTGTGATCTGTTGTCTTCTAGCCCAATTCGGTCCACCTGGCAACTTACTTTTCGGTGTGTAAGAATCGAGGTGTCACTGGGTACTGAATACGAGACTGAGTTCTGCTCCACCCGGTTGACATGAGAAAGGAGTCCTGAATTTTGAACTCTTTGAGTGTCCCTATTGGGCAACCATCACTAAAGACCACAACCTCGTGGAACCCCTATGACACCACCCACCTCACGAATACCCAATACGAGTTCTACTCTGTCGTCTATTAAGTGTCCTTTAAGAGTGTATCACGTCCGACACCTTTTATGAGTTCTTTCCTGTTTATATCAGTAACACAACTAAAGGATCCCCACGACAGTGTTTAATAGGGTTTGGCCGACCGAATTTCGTTGCCTTTACCTAATACAGCGTCAAGACCTCCGGTTTTCAGATTTTAGTTCCGTAGCCGCACCGGTGCAAGGACAGGTCCGCGTCCCCTCTTAACGAGGAACAAGAGAGGGAGCGAAGCTCACCAGTGGCCGTCAGAAACCACGAGAACAGAACAGTCAGGTAGTGAAGTCACAGACTGACAGAAGTGCCCCACAAGAGGGAAACACGAAGATTAAAGTGTGTCATAAGAAAAGAGACACACACACAGGTCTGAAGACAGAAGAATGTTCCCGTGGTCCTTAACCCAAAACAGAGTGGCATTAGGACGTACCGGAGGAGAAGTGGAGCAATGAAGACCTTCTGGGTAAAAATTTACTCTAGACTCTACTCTGAGACTCTAAGATCCCCTCGTACTTGGTACCCCTTCTCGTCATAAGTTGGAAGACGTCAATAACAGTGGTAGTATTAAAAGCAGTCATACATTCTTCACGTTTCACGGGCCATTCTAAGCCCATGACTCATTCACGAGTTATTTACCATCGGAATTTACTATTACGGTCGTCGTGGTCGTTATTGTTACTACGATTATTTATTCTCCACGGCAAGACACGAATCGACGAGTCAGTACAGACTGAGAAACGTTGGGGTAGTTGACGTCGGACGGTCCGAAGAGACAGGTACCCCTAAGAGGTCCGTTCTTATGACCTCACCCAACGGTACGGGAGGAGGTCCCTTAGTAGGGTTGGGTCCCTAGCTTGACCCCAGAAGACGTGACGTCCGTCTAAGAAATGGTCGACTCTGTGGTCCCTTCGGGTTTTTATGACCTCACCCATCGGACAGGGAAGCGGTCCCCTAGAAGGGCTAGGTCCTTAGCTTGGCCCCAGAAGACGTAACGTCTGCCTAAGAAATGGTCGACTTGAGGGTCCCTTCGGGATACTTGTTTAGTCTCCTATACAGATTTTACGGATCACAGTACGAATCGCATAGTATCCCGCCAAATAAGAGAAGAAGGGGCGTCGTCGTCGTGTGTCTCCACGCGTGTCGTCCCCTAGTTATTTATAAACAACTTTTTTGTCGTGTAAAGTCAAAGAATCTTTTTTGGGGTGGTAAGTAGAGGTTCTTTAACTGTAGTCTGCGTCCTACCTCGTCGGTCGCCCCGACAGTGGCCTCTCACCCCCGACACCCACCTACTGTCCGGCCGAGAGCCGACGCCCACGGCTACCGGTGAGGATTACTCTGTCTCACTCTTTACTCGAGTCAGACACCTCGACATCAAATTAGGAAGGGCTCGGACGCCCCGGGTCGCGTCTCTGTGGACGACTGAAGTCTAAGGAACGACCTTTTCCGTGTTCGACCAAAACCAAATTACCACGTTTCCACTAGAAGTCCTAGGGAGGTTGAGGGTCGTGTCAAAGGTCGAGACGGACCGTCTCTCTCCCTACCTTCCTGAACCTCAGGTTCGGACTGAGACGGGGTCCCTAGGTTCACCAATACCCGACCAAGAAAAGAGAGGTGCTAAGGGTCAGAGGAGTAGACTTTTCACCTGTACTATAAGAATGGTGACCCGAGAGAACTCCTAATTAAACTACCACCCAGATTTCTCTTGAATTATTGGACTTTTCTTTACGTTCGTACAATGGACAGATCGTCAGGGTGTGATGGTCTAGCTTTGAAGAGGGTAGTTCGTGGAGACTATAACTAACGAACAAAAGACAAGTAGTTCGGTGTACGAATCCTTTTGCAAACTCTAACTGAACTTAAGACTATGAGTGCTCATTCCTGTTGAAGTTCACAATAAAGGGATCCTTAAAGAAGGGTTATCCCTCGTTATGAAATTCGATCTATTTAAATAAATAATTAAGTAAGTAGGTAAATAAGTAAGGGGATACGTAAATAAGTAAAAAGAATCTAGGCAGTAGGTAAACTGACACTAAATAACTCGTAAACGAGGTACGGGTAACAAAGACTCCATACTTCTGCTTAGGTCGTTCTTGAGATATCAAAGTACCGCGAACGTCTGCGTCCTCCCTTCATAATGATATACTTGCGTTTATTGACTCCGTTCCAGTACTAAATACCAATCCCGAAAGGAAAAGAACCCCGGAGTCAAAGGATCGATATTTTGACCTGTTGGCCTGGTTAACAAGAATTAAATGAGGGGGATTGTTAGGTTCTTCACTGACATAATTACCTTTTGTGTGACTTGACCCCGAGTCCTGTAAGGTCCTAAACCCAGGATTGAGTTTAGTCTTTCTGTCCTTCGAGAAAAGTGAGACACGTCGAGTCGCAGCGTCACACACACACACACACACACACACACACACACACACACACACACATGCACTACCCGATCCCACTTCATTGGGGATTCTCGGAAAGTCACGTCTCGGAAAATGAAATACGTTAGTCAGGTGAGAAACAGGTCCCACGAGACCCACCCCCGCCCCCGCCCCACCTGTCACTCGCTGTATACTCGTCGTCGACTCGTTTCTAAGTCTCCTTCTGTGGTTTTTCTTCCGATTCCTGCCTCGAGGCTCGTCGAAGACAACTGACAGTCGTCTACAAAAGGACCCTACGAACCGTAGGACGGTACTGACCACTAGAGACAGAAGACGAAACAACCGACTCACACCTTTACAGTCCACGTCTTTTGTCTGTGGGGGAAAAGGAGTGACTCCGGTAGGACAGTATTGTACAGACATAGGATCGGGTCCACCATACTAGTGTACCCCTGTAACGACCCTGGAGTCGTACCTGTCCCGTCCCAGACCGACTTCGTCGGAAAGCCCTCTTCTCGAAGACACCAGTAGTCGGACGGTGACTAAATACAAAACAAGACCGTTGAGAACCATCGGGACCCCCGGGTCAGAGTCTCCACCCCGTCCTCCGAGACGGCTCCACCCCCTACGTTCTCGTAGTCGTCTGTGTGTCGACGGTCATTCAACCCGATCTTGCCTTCGAGAAGTCGGTCATCGACTCTTGAAGACCTTACGTGAGAATTTCTTGAAGTCTCTAAGACATACAGGAGGGACCTGATGACTAGGAGACTCTATAAGTGGTGTAAACTTTCGACGGAGAGGGTGAAGGGGCGACGTACGGAACCCGTCTAAAGAAAGGAGAGGTACGGATTCATAGGAGTAGACGTTTTAATGTCCTTCATTAACTTCAACACTTCCAGTAATTCACTCAACTACGAATCTTTCGTGAATCTTACCACTTACCACAGACCACGTGTCACTTGTTGTTCTTTCACAGTTAAGAGATATTTCACCTCTCTCTTTTATGATTATGATTGTTGTGGTGGTAGTTGTTATTATGATTGAACGAGAACCTCGCGGAGTCCCGTATCGTCGTACCGGTCCCAAAACCCTTCACCAGAGTGTTGTGTATTTGAGCTAAGTGAAAGAAATTTGCTCTGCAATTATCGGGGATGGAGTCTCCCTAAACACCCTCAATTTATCCTAATGTTTACCCACGTGAGACGTATCTAAAACTGAGTGTCAATCACTAGTCGCTTTGTATCGTCTGCAACAACAACTTAAGGACAGGTTCACTCCCAATTTTGTCGTCAACGGACACTGAAACCTTCCACTAAATACCTTCGGTCACCAAGAAAGGTCGTCCGTTCTCTTCCTATAGTTAGCCACTTTCAGTCGGCATTCGCTTTTAACTTTGACAGTCTACCGCACCTGAAGGACGAGTCGGAGACGACCAAAAAAAGAGAGAAGAAAATTAATCTTCAAAAACAGAAGACTACACCTTCACTTTATTGAGTGAGGACTGGAGTCGTACGAGTCCCGGATGGACCTTGCCTTCGGACGGGGTATCCGTGCCTACAGAAGGAAGACCCTCTAGGTCACGACCACGGACGAGGACTTTGAGTGAGCCGATCGACGAGTAGGTCGGGCTACGAGTGTGACCGAAACCTAGGACTGGACTCAAATTTTAGGTTGGGACACTGAAGGACCTACAGCCTAAAACCGTTCAATCAGATTTTGTGTAAAGATAGAAAGGAAATCACTTTACCACCATTATTATTACGGACGAAATTTTCAAAAAAAAAAAGAAAAAGTTCTTAATTTAGTGTTTTTCATAAAGATCGTGTCACTGATATGTGTCTTAGAGGAACTATTTATACTCGGGAAAAGGGGAAAAGGGAAACAGAAAATCACGAAACTACTGAACAAGAGGTCTTTACACACTGAAAGGGTTGAGTCAATTGGTCGTAAGCGGTAAATTCCCTTGTCATAACCCCTTTGTCACCTTTGTCACAGTCTGAAATAAAACCCCCCGAGGTTTTAGTGGCGTCTACCACTTACGTCGGTACTTTAATTTTAAACTACGAATGAGGAACCTTCTTTTCAATACTGGTTGGATCTATCGTGTAACTTTTCGTCTCCGTAATGAAACGGTTGTTTCCAGGCAGATCGGTTCCGATACCAAAAAGGTCACCAGTACATACCTACATTCTCAACCTGACACTTCTTCCGACTCGCGACTTCTTAACTACGAAAACTTGACACCACAACCTCTTCTGAGAACTCTCAGGAAACCTGACGTTCCTCAAGGTTGGTCAGGTAAGACTTCCTCTAGTGGGACTCTAAAGAAACCTTCCTTACTACGATTTCGACTTCGAGGTCATGAAACCGGTGGACTGCACTTCTCAACTGAGTGACCTTTTCTGAGACTACGACCCTCCCTAACCCCCGTCCTCCTCTTCCCCCGCTGTCTCCTACTCTACCGACCTACCGTAGTGACTGAGTTACCTACACTCAGACTCACTTGAGGCCCTCAACCACTACCTGTGCCTCCGGACCTTACGACGCTAAGTACCCCAGTGTTTCTCAGCCTGTGCTGACTCACTGACTTGACTTGACTTGACTACCTGAGGTACCAATTCTCTCGTCTGAGACCCCAGTATGATGGACCTTAACTCTGAACCAAGATCTCAGATGACACACTGGAACCAGTTTTCAATTGGAAAGGTAAGTCCAATAGACAATGTAAAAAGATTTTTTTTTTTTTTACAGATTTGAATCACCAAACACTATTGGTAATATAAAACTATCGTTAAATCACCTAATTCTTAAGCCCCGAGTCGACCCGTCAAGTAGAACCTAGGTACACCGTAATAGACTTCCTAGGCGAAGACTTCCCAGACGAAGTGAGGGCACGAGGTGCTGCAGACGGGTACCAGACACGAAGAGCATTCAATCAGGAGTATCTTGAAAGAGTGTCCAAGAGTCCCAACAACCTGAAGAATGTCAAAGAGTTCCGAGACTCTCTATCTCTCATAATGTTCTTTTCGAGGAATACTGGTTCGAAGTCTTCCAAGTCTTGTAGTAAAGACGACGTAAGTGGACCAACTCATTCAACAATTCTGTCAAACCTAAGTTTCTTTCCCTAAACTAAGACAAAGAGTCACCCTTCTTGTTATTTCATAATGTCGGTAAAAATTGTATCATGTGGGAACCTCGGAGGGGAAAAGTGGAGATCCCCGAACTCCTCTTAATTTACTCTATCACTTATCCAGTAAATCGTGTCGTGGACTGTATATTATTAGTGAGTCATATCAATCGAGAATACTAATCAAAAGAGAAAAGGTAAGTTCGGAAGAAGGAGTGGTGAAAGGAGAACGTACTCACGTATGTGTGTGTGTGTATGTGTGTGTGTGTGTGTGCGTGTGTATAGTCAAAAAGGGTGAAACTTTTATTTATACTTCCTACCTAAAAATCCCTCTTTACCCTCTCGGGACCCCTTGGTTTAATACCGGTCCGAATATTAAGTTCGGACCTGACACCATCGTCACCTCCTTTATCTTTTGTGCCCGTTCAAGTTGTCGACAAGTCCTCCACGCGACTATTTTCTAGAGTCACTGACTAATTAAGTGATGAACTCCCTTACCCATGTATTCCTCTGCCTCTACTGAACTCCTACTACGCGTCCAACGACTGGTCTCCCTGATCGACCTACTACAAAAGTACCTCCCGTTTGTACTGCAACTCCAAGGCGCCGACAGAGGAGAGAATGAAAGTGTGAACAGAAAGAGTGTAGACCCGGAGTACGTCTGTAGGACCCTTAAATCTGTAACGAGAAAGTCACTGCCCCTTGAGACCTTCGAACAGCTAGTCTCCTCACTGTACTTTGTTCAACAAGGAATCCGTCTAATGTACTAAGTATCGTTCCGTTCTGTCTATTGATGGAGTATAGGTAAAGCCAGACCAGTATAAATTCTGAAAAGTGAGATAATTGTACCGGAGTAGAAAACGTATCTCTTACCGTTAGGAGACCACATTTTAACATTGATATCTCTTTCACGTTTTTGATATCTCTTTCAAGAGAGGTTACATTACTCCTGTATCCGATGAGTCTAAGGGGTCCCCTCCCATGAACAGTTGACCTAATACTAAGTCCCGAGACTAGGGAAACAGAGACGGTCGGACTCCACCGTAGGGTGTACTTCAAACAGGTAACGACTCGGAGATGTGAAGGAGGTAGACATAGGTAGAAATACTAGAAACCGAATTCAGTATCGAGTGTTGAGACACGTGTCGAAATCCGAAGAGGTTTATGGGAGACCTGCCCCTCCCGAGAAGACACTATAGAGTAGATGGAACACTGAGGTTGACCACAGTTGTCCAATCCAAAAAGGGGTCTCTTTTACATGACGTCTCTTCGGGATAATTTTTGTTTTCATTTGTATATAGTATTACTGTATGGTCCATAGTCAAGTCAAGTCAAGTCAAGTCAGTGAGTCAGTACAAGTTGAGAAACTCTGGGGTACTTAGTGTCGTGCGGTCCGGAGGGACAGGTAGTGGTTGAGAGTCTCAAGTGAGTCTGAGTGCAGGTAGCTCAGTCACTACGGTAGGTCGGTAGAGTAGGAGACAGCAGGGGAAGAGGAGGACGGGAGTTAGGGAGGGTCGTAGTCTCAGAAAAGGTTACTCAGTTGAGAAGTGTACTCCACCGGTTTCATCACCTCAAAGTCGAAATCGTAGTAAGGAAGGTTCCTTTAGGGTCCCAACTAGAGGAAGTCTTTCCTGACCAACCTAGAGGTTCCCTGAGAGTTCTCAGAAGAGGTTGTGGTGTCAAGTTTTCGTAGTTAAGAAGTCGCGAGTCGGAAGAAATGTCAGGTTGAGAGTGTAGGCATGTATTGGTGTCCTTTTTGGTATCGGAACTGATCTACCTGGAATCAGCCGTTTCATTACAGAGACGAAAACTTATACGATAGATCCAACCAGTATTGAGAAGAAGGTTCCTCATTCACAGAAAATTAGAGTACCGACGTCAGTGGTAGACCATAGTACAATGGAGTCTATATTGTAACACAGTCTACATTTCACACACACACACGTCAACGATCCCAATACAGGGGTGAAGACGTTGGGGTACTTGACACCGGGTGGTCCGAGGATACAGGTACGTTAAGAGGTCCATTCTTGTGACCTCACCCAACGGTAAAGGAGAATGTCCCCTAGAAAGGACTGGGTCTCTAACTTGGGAATAGAGAACGTGAGGACGCACCTGTCCGTCTAAAAAAAATGATGGGAAGAAGTAACATCGGAATGTAATCAAAAGAGAATTTGAAACGTTATGACACTAAGATGTGAGATGTGTCAACTTAAAAAAACTGGGGTAAACCTCGTAACGTTACCTCATAATGACGATATTGTCATTGTCGTTGTTATTTTTGTCGCTACCTTGACTATTGTTATTGTTAATCTCATTGTTGTTATCGGTTAAAATTTCACACGAATAACATAGTTCCGTAACGAGATTTGAGTGACACACATACGAATAGAGTAAATTGGTGGTACTTCTAGAAGACAGAACCTACTAAAAAATACAAGTATGATGTCTCTTTTAACACTCGCCAGTTCATCAAACGGGTTTGTCCATTATTCATCACTTCGTCTTTGAGTCTGGACCAAAGGGACCATTCGCCCCTATCAGTGTAATATGTCGGGACCGTCCAAAGAACCTACAAAATCCAAACTGGACTCAAAACAAAATTACTTCCCCAACGTCAGATTAGAGTAAAGGAAAGGACTCACGACATGTCTCCCGGGACTGTAGGACGACCTACCTTCTACCACCTTTGTATAATCCGTTAGTTTTACATTTGCAAAGGTGAATTTCTTGTTTAACACCTCGTGCATCCCCTGAACTCTAGGTAGTGTAACCTTAAGTCGTCGTTCCCACTTTCTAGGTCCCATACCATTATTGAACGTCTCGGTCTCCTACAGACTCCTTACCACTAAATTAATTTCTATGGCCCTATCCCAAGAAGGGGGGTTGACGACGACTGTGTCCGTTCCCCGGTCCCGAGACCTCCTGTCCACTGTTGGTCGCGGCACGTGCCCCCGAGGGCCCCTCTCGACGTCTCTGAAGAGGAGACTTGAGAGAAGACCGACTTTTTAGAATCTCGGTCAAGTACGTAAATGCTACCGTGTCTGCGGTCCGACCTGTATATTTCTCACCTCTCCTGGTCCACACTCACGACCCTTTGCCCCGGCGGACCCTCGTGTACGAGGAAGTACACCGGAAGTACCTCATGTCAAGGCCGAGAACCACCGGACACCGAGAAAAGTAGAAAACTCCCTCCGACCCGTAGTCTTACAGTCGCACTTTCTCCAACTGAATATTTATGATCCTTTTCATTTCTTTGTTTTTTTTAAGACGCCAGGTGTAGACAATCCGTTTATTTAGAACATAAAGACAAACCTTTAAGTCTTAAATAAGTTTACAGTGAATGAGACCTTTCGGAGACATAATCAAACGATCCCGAGGGTTTTGTTCCCCGGTGGGTGACCCACCGACCTTCGTTACCTGTTAAAAAGGAGAGTGTCAAAACCTCCGACCTTCAGACCTCAGGCCCATAACCTTCTCGGTACCAGTGAGACTTTGGACGTCTCCTTAGGAAGGAATGGAGAAAGATCCAAGACCATGAATGATCCAAGAGACCGTTAGACCACAATTCTGACTCAAGTTTGGGAGATTACCCGAAGGGACCACTGAGTCTGACATTTCTTAGGCGGACGTTACACCCTCTCGACCCAAGCTAGGGACCCAGTCCTTCTCCGGGACCTCCTCCCGGACCGATGGGTGAGGTCATAAGAACGGACCTCCTGGGGTGCCTGCCTCCTCGGACCAGGAGATGTCCGGCACCCCAGTGGTCCTCAGAGTGCGCCTACTTCGCTGACTTCGTGTGTGTGTGTGTGTGCCCGTAGTGTTTGCGGAATCCTCTTCCGCGAGACCTTCCGAATGTATCCTAAATCATCCAACCCTCCCCTACACCCCGTATCTCTCCGGTTTGGTTTCGGAGTCCTTGCTCAAAATTCCTACCCATCCTTCAACTACCCTGAACTTCGGTGCAAAAGAACTAATGTCTCTTGGACAACTACCCTGAACTTCGGTGCAAAAGAACCAATGTCTCTTGGACTCCCCCGAAGGGACCTCCGAGTCACCATTTCTTAGACGGACGGTTGCGTCCTCTGACCCCAGGTCGGGGACCCAGCCCTTCTAGGGGCCACCTTCCTTTACCGTTGGGTGAGGTCATAAGAACGGACCTCTTAGGGTACCTGTCTCCTCGGACGACGTAAGGGGGTTGAGGAGGCGGTGTCGGGAGAGACGCACCTGGCCGAGAAGTGTGTAGACATGATAGTGGGCCTTTTGTAGCAGGACCGCAAAGCCATTTGAGATCCTCTGGCAGAACCAGGACTGACGGGGTTACGACCCCAGGACATTTTCAGATCGGGAGACGGGTTCTTTACACTCATACAAATGAGATATAAGAGTCTAGGGGATTTGGTCACAACCCAGAGAGATTAAGGAACCAATGGGACCCCCTCTGTCTAGGTTCCTGTGGAAAGAGTCTGTGCAGTTATTACACATTGAGTAAATTAAACAAAGTGAAGTGTAGAAAAGAGAAGAAGGTTAAACCCAGTAGTAAAAAATAAAGTTGTAATTCTCACTCCCCTTTGAATAATTTAGTTTAAGTCTCTAAGAAATGTACCCCGGATCATCCTAAGACTGACTGTACATAGTAAAGGAAGCAAATGGTTCCATTCTGTGTTTAGTGTAACCAAGATTGTTGTGGACACCGAAACATTTTATGTCTTTATTTACTATGCAAGTATCGTGTAATATCAGGAACAGCTGTGCGACTTTATCGCGACTCCGTGTACTGAGGTTGTAATGTCACCAGGAATGTCTTAATACAATTGAGTACACTGTTGCTTCTTCGTGTGCGTAATGATATACCGTCTTAGAATTTGATAAAATCACTTACATAAAGATATACTAACGAAAGAAGACACTAATATAGATAAAGTAAACGGTCTTTTTTTAATATGCTGGTGGAAACTTTACCGTGTTTTACTCATAATCAAAGGATATCTTACAGTCTGTCCGGGAACACGGAGAAGACTACTAGACTAAGATATCAAAAGTAGAAAGGAACTGAAACTCGACAAAAGGTCGAGACTTTCAACTCTTTTTCCTCTCATGCTCTTTACTAAGAACAGGCGTCTCCATTTTAAACAGGATAGCTTCTATGTCAACTAGGGGTGAGAGAGGGACCGGCGAGATGAAGGACGGGAGGGGTCAATACTCGTCCCGAACACACATAGTCGTGTAAATGAAATCGTTTACACGGTCAACGGGTATATACAAAGACGAGAAACTTAAGAGAGAAACTTGACCAAACACTGTGAAAGGACTAAAGTAAGTAGGTAGTCAATTTATTTTTGATATTTCGTGTAAGTATGACATTTTAATAAAACGTTAGACCACATACGAACATTTTTGTAATAAGACTCTTCCACGCAGATAGCCGTAGTGTACCGTGTCGTGTTGTTTCCCATTTTTGAGGTCGTACATTAGGGAGTAGGAACCCATGGAAGACCAGGATCTGAAAGTCATGAGTTTTCGGAAAAGAAGACTCCATGATATGATAACAACTTCGTTGTGTTCCCTTACCAGTATCGTCGTTCTTTCTCGTCCCACCTATTTAGCATGATCGCAAAGGAATGCAGTCAGAGGGTACCGTTATCTTTATTTTTGTCTTTTATTTATTCACCCTGAATTAGTTTGAACTTTCGAAAACATATCGTGGTGTCGTCCGTACGAGTCAGCACAGGTTGAGAAACGTTGGGGCACCTGACATCGGGTGGTCCGAGGGGGCAGGTGCCCTAAGAGGTCGTTCTCATGGCTTTCCCACTCAGGGAGTCAGCACAGGTTGAGAAACGCTGGGGCACCTGACACGGACGATCTGATGAGACAGGTACCTTAAGAGGTCCGTTCTTATGACCTCACCCATCGGCAAGGGAAGGGGTCCCCCAGAAGGACTGGGTCCTTCTAGTCCTTTCCGTCAATGTCTGTCTTACAGGGACTCACGAACAAACAAATCCGACTCACCCGTAAACCGAAAAATGACGCCGACAGCAAAATGAGTCGTCCCGACACCGTCCCTTGACAGTTCGACCAAGGGCTAACATGTGCAGCCACATCGACACAACAACGCATAAAAAAAAAAAAAAATTAGTGTTCAGACCCGGAGGACCATTATCTGATTTGTACTCGACGACGAACGGAAGAAGGGAGACACCTACAGTAGTCACATTAGTCCCTTGTCCACCCACGTCCGCTAATTACCCCACCGTCCCCTCCTCCTCTCCCCCCTAGGTGAGTTCTCCCACCCCTCAAGTAAACTGGGATGTCGAGTCTCCGCCACAGAGGAGGATGTTCTGACGGCGTCGTCAATAGCCACCCTTGTCGGAACGAGTTCGGAGAGTCAGAGTAAAGGTCAGGCCCGTACGAACTCTTCGGTAATGGTATAAATATCTCGATGGACCGGGGTGCCGTGTGTGTACTCTCCCAATCTTTCTGGATAGATAAAAAGGTCGACACGACGATAGGAGCCACCACTCCCCTCTTCCCTCCCGACCTAGGGTCGTAGTGTTCCTCCGTCTCCTAATCCGGCCTCTCTTCCGCGTGTGGCCCGGAGGACGAACGGAGAAGGTTGGTCGACCTGCTCGGTCACACCGACCGGAACGTCGACGGTTGGGGCTCTTTTCTCCGTACCACCCGGCGACCAAGCCCTCTCGTGACATCCCTCGAGCAGAGGGACCGACGAGGTAGAAGTGGACGAGAGAAAGGACTTTAAGTTTCGACGGTCGCCTACCCCCCCTCCTCCCCACCCATTCCTTCGTCACTCCCTTTTCACCTGGCTCATACTTGACTCTCAGTTTCTCTAGAATAAACGACATATTGGAACCCGTCTCATAGATTAAAGAGACTCGGAGTAAAGTGAGTAGACGTGTCTTCCCTATTATTACCTAAAAACCTTCCTAAATTAATGTCTGTACCAACTTACACAGAATTATTTACGAGGGAAAGGAAGTAGTCTGGCAGGACAGAGTGTGACTTCAAAACTGAACGTAGTGACGCGAGACGGTACGAAACGACACCGCCAGTCTTTACGGACACACTCAAATGGGCCGGGAGTGGCGGGGTAGGGGTGTTGTGGACACGTGAGAACACTAAGGAGACGCCACGAAGACAGAGAAAGAGAGAGTGTGTGTGTGTCTGTATATATGTGTGTATGATCATAAAAGTAAGGCTAGTTGACACCGTGTAGACGGGGCAAGAAATATGTTGAATCACCCAAACCGTTGGTGTTTACAGAAAGACTCAGAGCCCTATCGTCAGCGTTGATTCCCACGACCCTGTAAAGACTGACAGAGAACCGTGGAACGCAAGGGTACTGGTAGACCGATATTATAGTTCCAACGTTACTTTCGTTAACTGTCGTACGAAATGGGGGACGGAAATCAGGTCGACTTCCGGTTCACATGGCCTGACGTTAACCCCCTTTTTTCTTAATGACCTACAAGACTACCTGATCACTCCTTCCCTATCGCTCGTAGAACTTCGTTTGAGAATCAAGATGTTTTTGAACTTTTGGTTCGGTGTTTTCGTTCACACGTGAGTGGTCCAGCCCTGTTAAAAACTCGTACTAAATATCCGAGGGAACGAAGAAAAAGAGTATTCCTCTTGCCTCAGGTCTTCCCTCTGAAATTAAACGACTAATTTTTACAACTCACTCCTCCGTTTTTCCTCTTCGGTCCGACTCCCTCCCGATTTATATAAAAGTCTTCCTATCCGTACCACGGTGGACCTCTTGTTGTGTGTGTCCTCCCCTTCCGCAGGTCTTTCCCACACCCTCTCCCGGACTCGTCTTTCGACCACCACGACTACCGCGACCCCACTACACTATTGGCACCGACCCCTTTCCCGTCCTTTCCCTCTCAGTGTCCTCACAAGTCCTTCAAAACGACACGTCACACTGGTAGAGTAAAGGTAGAGAGTAGTGATGTCGGACATAAAGAGTAGTCGGGAAACCCTTGACCTTCACACACACACACACACACACACACACTCTCTCTCTCTCTCTCTCTCTCTCTCTCTCACACTTGACGGTACTAACCTGGACTCCTCCGACCTAACATCCACACAATGACCACGGATAATGGTCTAGTCGTCTCGGGATCGGAAATGACCGAATAGACCGACCTGAGATCTTCACACTACAGTGTGGAATGTAAGTATTCTTTTCCTCTCTTCATGGGTGAAATTCCCGTCGTCTCTCAGGAGACGGACGTCGAGTGCTTCGACACGCGACGATGTTACGAAAACAGATTGTCTCGGGTGAGTCCCACCGCTCGTCTCCTTTGTCCCGCCGCGACGAAACCGACGACCTCGCGGTTCGGTCTGGCCTCGGGTGGGGCAGAGTAAGGCGGTCCGTCCTCCACCTTACCCTTGGGGCACGAAGTCTCAGATTAACGGTACTTGGGTGGAGGCAGGTGAGGGCACTATATGTATCCGTCGACATTGCGGGACAGACAGGTTTATAAAACGAAAGAGTCTGAGACAAGTTTGGGAGGGAGGGGGTACTTCCTACAGACCCTTTGGGAATGGTTCGAAAACGAAGAGACTTGTCGATTTCTTGCCGACGAGGAACCGGAGACACAGAGGACACTAGACTGCGAGAGGACCCAGGGAGACACAGGGTCTAAGTCGGATTGAAGGGTCGGAGTACAGGTCACTGATGTGACGAGTGCCCACTAGGAAAAGGGACTTTCACGACGAAAGGGTTTTCTCCTTAAGACGAAGAAACAGAAATGTATCTAAGAGAACGATCAAGTAAAACTTATTACTTATTACTTAATCACATCCTTATTCTGTGCAAACAGATTTTATTGGAGTTTATTGTAATTGACACGTACAAATATCGTCAAATATCTCCAGTACACTGTCTTAATCATTGTTTACTCCGTTTCTGGAAATCATCTCTAAGCCACTAATAAGTGCCCCTACACCGTCAACGTGTAACCTACAGCGACATTTACTCAGAAAATTTCTAGTGAGGTTTTCCGTCATGTCGTTTAAGACCCTTCAACTGTAACTACTATGTCAAAAACGTAGAGAGATTTGGAGGGTATTTTTGTCTCGATCCTATGCTTTTGGTTTGTATGACTGTTATAGATGCAAAGTTTTCGGATTCCATAGAAAGTTTGGAGTTCAATATTCGTCTACACCTGTTAGGTGACCGTGAGTCTCTAGACGGACCATAGTCTTTGACGCTCCGTCCTATGTCCCCCCGCGTTGTCTGAGAGACTATCGAGCTTTTCGTCCTGTTCTCGGTGGTCTGCAAGTTATTTTTCGTCAGTCCTTCTATACCCTGTCGTCGAAATTGACGACCCGAAAACCTGTGAGGACATGTACCACTCCCGAAGGGACCACCGAGTCCGCCATTTCTTAGACGGACGTTACGTCTTCTGGGCCCAAACTAGGACCCCAACCCTTCTAGGGGACCTCTTCCCTTGCCGTTAGGTGAGATCGTAAGAACGGGCCTCTTAGGATACCTGTCTCCTCGGACCATCCGATGTCAGGTACCCCAGAGTTTCTCAGCCTGTGCTGACTCGCTGATTGTGTGTCCGTTTGCGTCACTCCACGTGAATAGGGACCCCATCGGGCAGTCCCGAGTGCATCAGACTTAAGTCACCAGACAATGACCACAGAGTCTACCATTTCTTAGGCGGACGTCACACCCTCTGGACCCAAGTTAGGACCCACCCCTTCTAGGGGATCTCCTCCCGTACCGTTGGGTGAGATTGTAAGAACGGATCTCTTGGGGGTACCTGTCTCCTCTGATCGTCCAATGTTGAGTACCTCGACGTCTCAGCCTGTTCTGCCTCACCGCTTCGCGTCGTGTTCGTGTCGTCGAACCGAGACGAGCTCCCGCCTTAGAGTGCACCCACCCTCTGACGACCTTTGTCTTAGGTCCAATCCGACCGGTCTCGGTTACGTCGTCTCTCTCACAATCCGTTGTCGTCATCTCTCGTTGCTGGAGTCTTTGGTCCAGTGTAGCACTTCGTTAGGTACTTCGATCTTGCAGACAGTGCTAGGTAAATGAGGAAGGGTTTCGAGTCCTTTTGATTAGAGTGTATTGTTAATCGTCGTCTTTCCCTAGTTCAGACGCAAATGATGTTTAAATGACTATTTCTTATTCCTCTATTTCCTCCTTTTATCATAGAGGTTACTGTTACTTTTATGTGGCATTTTTATATCGACGTTTTGGCTAGTTTTGACATCGGATTTTAAAGTTACTTTAATTTACTGTGAACAAGGAACCTTCTTTTCGATACAGTTTGGAGTTGTGGCATAATTTTTCGTCTCTATAGTGAAACGGTTGGTTCCAGATACATCGGTCTCGACACCAAAAAGGTGATCAGTACATACTTACACTCTCAACCTGGTATTTCTTCTGACTCTCGACTTCTTGACTACGAAAACTTAACACTACCACCTCTTCTGAGAACTCTTAGAGAACCAGACGTTCCCCTAGTTTGGTCAGTTAGGATTTCCTTTAGTCGGGACTGTTAAGTGACCTTCCTGACGACCTCTTTGAAGACGGTGGACTACTCTTCTCGACTGAGTGACCTTTTCTGGAACTACGACTCTTTCTAACTTTCATTTTCCTCTTCCCCCGTTGTCTACTACGTTATCAATCTATCGTAGTGATTGATATACTTGTACTTAAACTCGTTTGAGGTCTTCTGTCACCTCCTGTCTCCTCGAACCGTACGATGTCAGTCGGGTACCCAGTCTGTCCCGAATCGTTGACTTGTCATTACTTTTTTAAAAAAAAGTTTTATATGATTTTATTTACTTTTATTACTACCCCTTTACTTTTTTTTAGTTAGACATTTTGTTTTTGATTCATTACTTAAATTATCTTGAGTTTTTTCTTAATCTTCTTTTTTTAAGAGTTTCTATTTCTAATTTGACTTTTCTTGAGTTCTGACTTATTTTTGTAGTCTTTTGCAGTATAAAAGATAGGAACTCATAGAATTTATACAGTGATATAACAGAGACTTATATTTCACAACGACAGTTCTTCAGTCTACTGGTAGTGTAAAAGAACGGAGAAATTCATCGAATCAGGAAACCGGACCCGCGTCTTTCATAAAAAAATCTTACAAAACCACGACCAGTAAGATCCAGTAAAACGAACCCATGTACCACAAGACTTATTTCTGACTTATTTTTGTAGTACTTTATTTTTACTTTTCTTCATTTTAAATTTGTAGTTTGGTTTACTCTTTTTTCTAGTTTCACTAAAAACTCTCATTAACTGTCTTTATTTTCCATTTCTTGTTGTATATATTATGTTTAAGTCTTTCTTGTGGTTTCATTACCCTAATTTTTTTTTTTTTGTTTTTCTTGTCAAATTTTGTTGAAACGATCTACTTTTTTTCATTCTAAACTGTCGTGTATGACCTTTCCTTGTCGTACATGGGTTCGTTTTACGGGATCTTACTGGTCGAGGCTTTGTAAGATTTTTTATGAAACACGTGGGTCCGGTTTCCTGATTCCGTGAATTCTTCCGTTCTTGTAAACTACCAGTAGACTGAAGAACTGTCGTTGTGAAATATAGGTCTCTGTTATCTCACTGTATAAATTCTATGAGTTCCTTTCTTTTGTACTCAGTATATAATATTTAGGTCGGTTTGAATGTAAGTGTATATTTCTGACGTCTGTTTGACGATAGTTGTTCGCTCTTGAGTCTTTTATAACAAGGGTCCTCGGAAATGACTCAATTTGATGTTCACTCACTTTTACTGACCTCTCTGTAACTGCATTCCGGGCCACCCCTCGCAATTTATATATAGATGGACATCTTGATGTATACTTACTACAATATCCCTCTTCCGCGTCCGATGTTGTAGATATCGTGACTTTAAAATCCTTATCCCGATGATGCAAAATTTTCCCCCTTTCGTACTTTTCCTACCTAAGTCGAATACTAATGAAATCTCCATAATTGATCTTTATTTTCCTATAACGAGGTTTAGTTAAGGACCCTATCTTCCAACCATTTCTTTCCCATGATCGTTTAAAGTCATAATAAATGTCTTCGTTCGGTTATCCACCTATGACCCCGAAGGGTCCACCGAGTCACCGCTTCTTAACCGGACAGTCATATCCTCTGTGTTCCCTAAACTAGAGAACCCAAACTAGGGACCCAGTCCTTCTAGGGGACCTCATCCTTTGTCGTTGGGTGAGGTCATAAGAACGGACCTCTTAGGGTACCTGTCTCCTCGGGCCACCCGATGTTAGGTACCCCAGTGTTTCTCAGCCTGTACTGACTCGTAAGTGTATGAGTTTCCACCTACTTTCACTTCCACTTCCAGCAAGTCCGTAGGCTGAGAACCGCTGCGGTACCTGACAGGGCAGGTACCTTAGGAGGTCCGGACTTATGACCTCACCCATCGGAAAGGGAAGAGGTCCGCTAGAAGGGTTGGGTCCTTACCTTGGTCCCAGAGGACGTAACGTCCACCTAAGAAAGGGTTTACTCCATAGTCTACCTATGACCTTCAGAATATATTTTCACAACTACATTTCTATCTTTATTTCTTTTCTCTGGTGTAATACTTCCTGACAAACATATTTTTCATCAACATATAAATATTTATATTGTATTTTGTTATACAGTCTCCTGTTTATATTTTTTCGTATAATTATTTACGTTACTCGAATTAAGTGGACAAATTTTGTTAGTCTAAGAGATTGTTTTTTCAAGATATATGACAATATTTTTAATATATATATATATGTGTATGTGTATATATTTGGGAATTTGATATTCTGTATCCAATTTTTATTTTCCCAGTCTTTTATATATGGTCGTTTTACTTTTATTTAGTCTCCTATAAAAGGAATAGGGGTTTTCTTTGGGTATGGGTAATCGTCGGTTGAGGGTAAAGAAAGTTATGAGGATCAAGTCCGTTGGTGAAGAGATGAAAGATAAGTATCTAAAAGGATTGGACAAAGTATAGTCACCTTAGTATGTTTACAGGAGAAAACACTGACAGAAATACGTGACTTGTATTACAACAGTTCTGAGTGAGTACAATATCGTAGATGGTTGGAGCCAGGAAAACTAACTATTAAGAAACGGAACCACCAACGAGTTGAGACACTTTGTGTGATCTTTGGTGACTTAAGATCTTGAAATTTACCCATTCAATAAACCATACGTTTGACATAGAGTTATTTATTTATTATTTTAATTCAATTCCAAGTATTATAAGTATAGTCTTTTCCGTCCTAGTTCTATCACACTGGTCCTCACAGGGCAAACAAACCTGAAAGAAAAAAAAAAAAATTGTAACTTTCAAAGTGTAGGACCCTTCAGGGACCCGTTTGACCCTACAACCAGTGACAATTAGCTATGGTCACTCTAAATTTCCTCTATCTTTTATAAATATTACAATTTAAAATATTTCAGGTTACTTCTATCGCATTAATAAATATAAGTACGTATGTTTCGGTGTCGGTTCTATCCTCTATATTATTTCTTATCTTAGAGTCCCGCTATCGATTGTAAGAACCGAGTTGAGTTCTGTTACTTCACCTGTTCTAAACTATCTTAAGTTTTCCGGATTTATCGTGTTACTTATTTTATCTAAAAACTTAGAGTCATTAACTCTTATGTCTAATAAAAGTTTACACATATGACTTAACTGTTGAGTAAGTCAACAGGTATAAAACCCTATGTGTATGTTTGTGTGTGTGTGTGTGTGTGTGTGTGTGTGTGGGGAGTTATTTCAGGTTTCTTATCCTTATTGTTTGTAAATACTCCTATAAATTACTTTCTTCTTTGATATTTTTTAACATTTTTCAAAAGAGACCATCTCCTTATAAAAATTGACAAGGATTTTTATAGAACCCCTTTCATTTTACGTTAATATTTTAATAAAATTTTATTATTATTACTTTTATATCGTACATTTTAGATACCTTATTTTTCTTTATAGACAGTCTCCTTTTTTCAGTATATTTATTTTACATTTTCTACTTTTGTTTACTTATTTTATGGGTTTAGTTATTTCGATCCTTTTTGAACTCGTTTCATTTGACTTTCTTTAATCCTCCTTCCATCCTCAATTACCTTACGAAGACGACGACGACGATTCAGCGAAGTCAGCACAGGCTGAGACACTGGGGTATCTGCCGTCGGGTGGTCCGAGGGGACAGGGACCCTAAGAGGTCCGTTCTTGTGACCTCACCCAACGGTAAAGGAAGAGGTTACGTACTTTCACTTTTCACTTTCACTTCAGCGAGTCAGCACAGGCTGAGAAACGCTGGGGTACCTGACGTCGGATGGTCCGAGGAGGTAGGTACCCTAAAAGGTCCGTTCTCATGACCTCACCCCACGGTAACGGAAGAGGTTCAATTACCTTATCTTTTGAAATTATTCATTTAGGTTTTCGACCACGAAACTTTTTTATAGTCATTTTATTCGGTGACCGTTTAGACTAGTTCTTTGACTGCCGTCTTTTGTATCTGTGTATCTATTGTGGGGTCTTTGGGGGAACTCCTGAGGGACGGAACACTCCTTGTGGTACCACACTTCTTGAGGCTTCGGGAGCGAGTCCATAGACGGTTGAGTTCTGTCCTCACTCTACGCGGCGTCTCTTGTCGCGAGTGGAAACAGCAGAGAGACGGAGAATCTCAGACGTACCCAAAACGAGGACAGAGTATGACGAAGTGTGAATCACATGTTAAATTGGGGAAGATGTATTAATCGTTGGTGGTCATGGCAGTACTACCTTCGTTAGATCAGGACCATACACTTACATATGAGATAAAATGTCTTTTTAAGTCTCTTTAGTGTAGTCGGTCATAGGTCGTCAGACGAACGAGGGCAAAGGATCCTGAGGGAAAAGTTTACGAGAAGAAAGATGGAAGGCAGGACGGAAGGAAAAACAATAGCGCTCTCGAGGTCTAAACAGAGGGGCACACTATTTCCATCGTAGTTGGAACGATCACGCAGAAGTACGGGTGAACTATTACGACTGCACAGTTTTAAATGTGAATAAAAGAGGTTTTTCTATAATAAATAGAAAGCATCGAAGATAATGTAAATTTTTGTAACAATACGAAAATTCTACGTTCAGTGACGCACTCACTGTCTATAGTTGTCCTGTTCCAGATCCGTTCCATGTCATTCTATTTTTAACGACTATTCCTATACGACACCTTTTATTTTCAATTTGAGTCTTAATGGTGTATTAGATTGCTAATGAAAAGAGTCATTTATAGGTTCTCTTTACTTTTGTATATAGGTGTATCTTTGAATGAACACCCAGTTATAAATGTCGTTGTCATAGTATTATCAATTTTCCGTCTTTGTTTGAGGGTAGGTGTCCCTTATCCAATTATTTTGTACCATACAGGTATATTACTTTATAATAAGTCGGGGTTATACTTGTTTATAACGATGTATGTATCTCCTTGGAGATTTTGTCTTCGATCAGTGTTTTTCGAGTGGACATTGTGCTAAGTAAAACGTCCTATTACACACACGTACGAGTCGGCGAGTCAGTACAGGTCGAGAAACGTTAGGGTACGTGATATCGGGTGGTCCGAGGAGGCAAGTACCCTAAAATGTCCGTTCTTATACCCTCACCCATCGGTAAGGGAAGAGGTCCCGTAGAAGAGCTGGGTTCCTAGTTTGGGCCCAGAGGACGTAACGTCCGTCTAAGAAATGGTAGAATCGGGGATCCCTTCGGGAACTTACGGCAATTTTCGTCCGGACTCTACTGTCGAACGAACGTCCACTACTGGGGTCACTAGTCCTCATTCCGTGACCCTTCAGTAATCCTTACGTCTCTTTTGGTACGGTGAACACCTTAATTCAACCGATGACGAAGGTTTCGAACTACGAGGTTAAGTGATCCTTGAGAACTTTTTAGAACTTTACTTGGAGTCTTGACGGTCTGGTTCCTGTTGTTTCCTCCACAAATAGGAAGGTCATCAATTCCCCGGGAAGTCAGTGATTAAGTGAACGTGAAGATCCGACGTGTATAAACTCGTAGGTAGTCCAAGGGTTCCAATAGGTAATGGACCACTGTTTCTTCGGGTCCTCTACTCTCTATAATTATTTACCGTGTCCGATCGTCTACAGTAACATGGACGTAAGTCGACATTACTCTACTCTGGTCCTACTCTGAGCAGAGACACCGACTGTGACTCCTCCTTCTCCACACCACCTTTCCTAAACAACGGGTTCACTACGAGTCAAGTCAAGTCAAGTCAAATCAGTGAGTCAGCACAGACTGAGAAACGCTGGGACACTTGACGTCGTGTGGTCTGGAGGGACAGATAGTGGTTGAGGGTCAAGTCAAGTCAAGTCAGCGAGTCAGCACAGGCTGAGAAACGCTGGGGTACTTAGTGTCGTGCGGTCCGGAGGGACAGGTAGTGGTAGAGGACCTCAAGTGAGTCTGAGTGCAGGTGACTCAGGTACTACGGTAGGTCGGTAGAGTAGGAGTCAAGGGGAAGAAGAGGGTCTCGGATGGGTGTGAGTACAGGTAACTTAGCTAATCATAAGTCGTTTATACGACGGTGGGTAATGGTAGGGTGGAAAGTCTCATGAAATTACATGTGGTAGACACGTACTTATCGGGTTCAAATCTGAGGAAACTCTGAGGAGTGGGAATGTTAATTTCCCTGAGGAATTTACGAGCGTAACTCTGGAGACCGACAGTCTCGGACCTAACTGAAGTGTCAATCTTCTGGTCTTCCACGGTAAAGAAAACATTCACTTTCAACGAATCAGTACAGGTTGAGAAACGTTGGGGCACCTGATATGTCAGTCTTAAGAGGTCCATTTCTAGATCACTATTAGAAAGAATAACACTTTTTAAAGTGATTTTCGTAGGTAATGTGTATACGTAAATGTCTACTTATAGTACGAGTAGGGAGATGTAAACACAAAAACACGAAAATAGTCAAAATTTCCTATAAGTGAGAAAGTCATTTATACACTCACATTAAGTGACCCGTGGTCTGTGTCTCTTTTCGTCACCGGTCGCGTCCTCTGTCCTCCCTAAATGAATGTCAGGACTTCTCTTGAGTCTGAACTCGTGTGTCAAGGTTCAAGGTCCTTCGGCACCCCCGTGGAGTCACTCTGGCATGAGTTGAAACCCTTAAGTCCTTTAGTCCCCTCTGAGAAAATTCTTTTACTACATTATCTGGGTAAAACCTCCAGTTTCGCTGCCAAGTGGTCCTTCGGAATTTCCCATATACCCGTCGTTCCTGAGACAGATCGTTCATTCGTCCTACCTACAATAGTAACGGTAAACGTCTACTTCTTTAACTCCGAGTCTCTCCACTCTACTGAAGGAGTTCTAACGCAACCAATTTCACTGGGTCAAATTGTCTTTGGAGTTTCTTAAAAACGAAATACTCTCGGAAAACTCGTTTGTCACGAGGAGTTCTACTTTATCCTAAATTAATGCCAACGTAATCTATATCTTTGGTGGAGGACCGATTGAGTCGGTCCCCGGACTAATACTATAGTTACCGTTCCGTGGACCCACATTGTGTGGTAGACCCTGACTTCGACCGCCCACTCAGATAGTTTAAAAACTAACTTTAGGAGAAAGGAACGTAATCAAAGGTGATAGAGACAGGTAACCTTTAAGTTCGGTAATCCTTTTGGGTTAATTCAGAAGTCTTCGATTTTATAGGGACGAGACTGGAGGTCCTCCGGTGTCGAAGTGTTTTGTAACAGACGGCCCCTAGAACATCCAATCGTACAAATGAGGTGAAATCACCAGTAGTCAGGCTCTTTCCGGAGGCACAGCCTCACGATCCAGGACCCACTCTCTTTGAGTACAACTCTCACGGGCGTCTCTTGTTCTGTCCGAGTACCAAGTTTACATTAACATGTCCTCGGTACAAGTTTACAGAAAATTTTTTTTTATGTCGTCACCCCTTCTTTCCCGAGTAAGTCACCTAGAGTCTCCGTCTTACTCTGGTTACCAACCTCGACGACCCTTTAGTCAAAACTGAGACATAGACGCCTGGGTGACCCGGAACGATGACGGCACACCCTGTGACCGTGTCTCCCGACAGACAAAACCCTTTCCACATCCTCTCTCACCCGATTGTCGAACGTCTATGGACACTTCCCCTCAAAGTACGACCTATCTTTCCCTTCGATCTTTAGGAAATTCTTTTGCAGGTGGGACCATCAGTAAAACAGACACCTCACTAACGGGCTTTCTGTTCCTCGATTACATGGAAGTAGACCAAAATTAGGGAGGTCTAATGAATGACACGGGAAGTGCGGGACACTGATAGGGACTTGGGAAGGATCCCGTACAGTATTTACGACCATGAAGGCCTTCAACGGTCTTATAATATGTGCAATTTTACATATATAGGATATAGTGTGGTAGGACTTTAGAAATTTTCACGGTTATATACTGTGAATACATACACTGTTTCACACTAGAACACCCAATTTGTTCACGACAGACACAAGGGTCCCTGACATACGATTGTTCTGGAAAAAGAAAAAATTCTAAAGTTTCGTGTTCGAAAATAAAAACATTAGTCTAAGACGAGAAATTTAAAAACTTTAAATAGAAAAATTTAAAAATAACCTCACATCAACTAAATGTTACAACACAAAGACGATGTATCGTACTTAGTTAATATATATATATATATATATAGATATTTTATATATATATAACTGAGAAAAAATCTAAGACAAGGGTATATCTAGTAATGTGTCATGACTCATCTCAAGGGACACTATTTCTCATCCAAGAATAATGAGTAGACAAAGTCGTCACACATTTACAGTTAGCGTCAGAGGGTCAAATAGGGAGGAGGAAGAAGGGACAACCATTGGTATTCAAAACAAAAAATGCAGACACTGAGATAATGGCAAAACATTTATTCAAGTAAACATGGTCACAAAAATCTAAGGTGTGTATTCACTATAGTATACCATAAACAAAAAGTGACCCACTGAAGTGAGCCATACTGTCAGAGATCGAAGTGGGTACAGTGATGTTTACCGTAATAAAGTCATAAAATAAACCGACTCATTATAAGGAAACATATATGCATGGTACAGAAGAAATAGGTAAGGAAACACTTACCTGTAAATCCAACAAAGGTACAAAGGACCGATAACATTTATGACGACGTCACTTGTCACCCCATATACAAAGAAAAGTTTAGTGCTAAAAGAAGACTCTATACAGACCTCACCCTAACGACCCAGTATATCGTCGAGACACAAACGAAACAATTCCTTGATTGTATGACAAGAGGTATCACCGAGGTGCTCAGATGTAAGGGTGGTTGTCACGTCTCCCAAGGGAAAAGAGGTGTGGGAGAAGTCGTAAATAACAAACGTCTAAAAACAACTGTCCACACTTCATTATGAGGTAATATCAAAGTCAAACGTAAAGAGATTATTAATCACTACAACTCGTAGAAAAACACACGTAGATTGTCTCTAGAAGTTACGGAAGTAGGGGTTTCCCTCTTCGTGTCTGAATACTTAGTTTTGTCGAGTTACGAAAATTAGTACCCCTCACCTACAATCCACAGTCCTATGGACCCAAAATCGAGATCTTGAGGTGGAGTCTTTTACACACTAGTACACTTTTCTAGTCGAGACGACCTCTTTCTCTTCTCCTGTCCGGCTCACCGTTCGTGTCACTTACAATCCTTACTCTTGAAGAAGGTCAAACCTACCTCTTTTTCCTTACAGTACCCCTGTACCACCTTTAATCAGAACTCTCCACCCAATCTCAGTTTTATACTTTACACTTGTAGATGATGACACCCGTTCTTAGGGAGTCTTCTTTACCTCATCGGTAGTACCAGTTGTTTTCTTAGGCTTTACGTCATGAACCTACGTCAGAGTTTTTACTGTCTTACTAGTGACAAGTAAAGGTTCCGTTTGGTAAGATGTAATGTCATTAGGTTCAGATACGGGGTTGGTCATTACGACTTCTTCGACTTCAACTTGTCAAGATACTTCTGGATGTTCTGGAAGATCTTGATTGTGGGTTTTTTCTACAGGAAAAGTAATATCCCCTGACCTTACGTTTTCATCCTTCAGTTCTTTGTGGACCTCATTGTCCGTTTAAACCGGAACCTCATGTCTTACTTCGTCCCGTTTCCGATTACCTCAAAAGGGTTGTCTTACGTGACCAGTATCGTTTGTGGGAGAAGGTTGTTGTGTTTTCTTCTGAGATGTGTACCTGTAGTGGTCTACCAGTTATGACTTTAGTCTGACTAATATAAGAAACGTCGGTTTCTACCTCTTCGAGATACGTCCGTCGTTTTTGTTCTGGTCCTTGACTGACACCGAGTGTAGTACTTGAGGAATAACGGTTTAAGTCTGAATTGAACTTCTTTCATCTCTTTTGGTGATCTGGTAAGTCCATACTGGTTTAATTTAGGGAATGTTAATATGTCACCTTCACTTTTTATCTAAGTTCCCTAATCTAGACTATCCGTCTCACGGACTTCTTGATTCCTACTTCCAAGTACTGTAACATATCCTCCGTCCCTAGTTCTGGTAGGGGTTCTTTTTCTTCACGTTTTTCCGTTTTACCGACAGACTCCTCCGGAATTTTTATCGACACTTTTCTTCTCTTCGGTTTTCGTTTCCTCTTTTCCTTTTTATATGGGTAAACTTACGTCTCAAGGTTTCTTTTCGTTCCTCTCTATTCTTTCGGAAGGAGTCCCTAGTTACGTTTTTTTTATCTCTTTTTGTTATCTTATCCTTTCTGATGCCTAGAGAAGTTCTTTTAATCTCTGTGGTTCCCTTGTAAAGTACGTTTCTACCCGAGTTATTTCCTTTCTTTACCATCCCTGGATTGTCTTCGTCTTCTATAATTCTTCTCCACCGTCTTCTTGACTTGTTTTTTCTAGAAGTACTGGGTCTATTAGTGTCACCACACTAGTGAGTGGATCTCGGTCTGTAGGACCTTACACCTCAGTTCACCCGGAATCCTTCGCAGTGATACTTGTTTCGATCACCTCCACTACCTTAGGGTCACCTCGATAAAATTTAGGACTTTCTACTACGACACTTTCATGACGTGAGTTATACGGTCGTTTATACCTTCTGAGTCGTACCGGTATCCTGACCTTTTCCAGTCAAAAGTAAGGTCAGGGTTTCTTCCCGTTACGGTTTCTTACGAGTTTGATGACGTATTAACGTGAGTAGAGTGTAAGATCGTTTCATTACGAGTTTTAAGAGGTTCGGTCCGAAGTTGTCAAGTACTTGGTATTTGAAGGTCTATAAGTTCGACCTAAATCTTTTCCGTCTCCTTGGTCTCTAGTTTAACGATTGTAAGTAACCTAGTAGTCTTTTCGTTCTCTCAAGGTCTTTTTGTAGATGAAGACAAAATAACTGATATGGTTTCGGAAACTAACACACCTAGTGTCGTTTGACACCTTTTAAGACTTTCTCTACCTTTATAGTCTGGTGGACTAGACGGAGGACTCTTTAGACATACGTCCAGTTCTTCGTTGTCAATCTTTACCCGTACTTTGTTGTCTGACCAAGGTTTAACCCTTTCCTCATGCAGTTCCGACATACAACAGTGGGTCGAATAAATTGAATATACGTCTCATGTAGTACTCTTTGTGACCCGACCTACTTCACGTTCGACCTTAGTTCTAACGGTCCTCTTTATAGTTATTGGAGTCTATACGTCTACTGTGGTGGGAATACCGTCTTTCACTTCTCCTTGATTTCTCGGAGAACTACTTTCACTTTCTCCTCTCACTTTTTTAACCGAATTTTAAGTTGTAAGTCTTTTGAGTCTAGTACCGTAGACCAGGGTAGTGAAGTACCGTTTATCTTCCCCTTGACGTTCCTCTAGGTTGGTCAGGTAGGATTTCCTTTAGTTAGGACTTATAAGTAACCTTCCTGACTATGACTTCGATTTTCAGGTTATGAAACCGATGGACTACGTTTCTTGACCGAGTAAACCTTTCTGGGACTACAACCCTTTTTGACTTCCGGCCTTTTCCCCTGCTGTCTCATACTCTACCAACCTACCGTAGTAACTGAGTTACCTCTACTCAAACTCATTTGAGGTCCTCGACCACTACCTGTCCCTTCGGACCGCACGAGGTCGGGTACCCCAACGTCTCAGCCTACACTGACTCACTTACTTGACTTGACTTGACTTGACTTGACTCCTTTTCATGACTACCAGAGTACTTCATTAAACTGAAACCGGACAATATTTTACACAAAGGAACTCCTAAAAGATGTTCCCTTGTCGTGTTAATCTCGTCGTGAATTGTTTTGCTTTTGAATGTTTCACCTCCTGTCTAAAAGAAACTGTTTCTGACTCTAGACTCTCTATTAATCCACCGGGGTGGGGTCAACTCCCCACCATTCCTGGGTTGGATCCTGTCCCTTTCATAGCCTCTGTCACTGTTACATAAACCCTCACTTCCAAGTGTCTTGAACCTCATTGATTGACGAGTTCCCTCCGTTCTGGGTCTATTATCAATGTACGGTGAGACCCTACCAGTTAGATCTAAAAGTCCTCGTAAAAACCTTCCTTCATCTCATCTGACCGATTCTTGTGACGTAACCGTAGTTTGAATAGGAATCAACCGAGGACTGGGACGGTAAATTATTTGTTCTTTAGTCGACACAGGGGAAAGTCTCAGATAACGAAGTAGACATTTTGTCTTTACCGTCATAATCGTTCAAGTATTCTAACGAGACTCCTCAGTTACCTTTTTTTAGGAATTCTTTAAATCGTTTCATAGGTCAAGTACCCTTTTACTAGTTATTTGTAATGTATATCAATAATTAATAAGGTACTAACTACTTTCCATTTTACCCAACCTTCCACTATAAAAGACCTTCAGTCTAAACGAATCCCTTTTAAACCCTCCAAAAAGAAAAAAAAGGACGGAAAACGTCGACCTCATTACAAAGACAACGAAGGTACCCTACTATTTTGGTTCCCAAACTTGGAGTATTCCACAAAGATAGAAACGAAGTCGAAAAGAGAAACACGTCCAAAACAAGAAAACCTTCCGAAATAGGAATAGTCACTTCGTTCCAACCTTCGTCAAACACTGGTTCGTTGAGTCGAAATAGTTGTTTCTGTCTGATCGAGGGACCTCGTGGTAAATTCGAAAAAGTTCTTTTTAGGACCTAACCGAAATAAACCGGTCTAGTGAGGACCTTGGCAGTCGAAGTCGGTCCTCGACCCATCACCCAAGTTTGGGCGCGAGGATGATGAACCAACCTCAGCCCCTTCGTCGCAATGTTGTTACTACTCAGACAAACGTGTGGACAACTAAAACGACTCGACCGATGTATTAAAGCGGAGTTCCGAAAAGAGTACGGGATTCCTGTCTCAACAGATATGAAAAAACGAACCGTGTCTTTGACCTTTTACACCTCACGATGGGGTGACGGGGAAGGAAGACGGGGGATGTCGCGAGGGTAACGTCCGAGTCAACCGGTCTATTGTGGGGTGTATGAACTCACAACTCGACACGATGAACCCCGTACGACGAAAACGGACCCGATCGGTGGTGAACTCTAAGACCCGTCTCGATACTTACTTGTGTAAAGTTTACGATAGTTATAAAATACTTAAAGGTAGGTGAACGAAATTACCCCTTGACATTTTCGTAAATCGGTATAATGTGGGGTAGAGAGTCCGTGACGTAATAAGGTTGTCTCGACAAAATAATCGCAGTTGGTGGTCCCAATAACCCTACCGAAATAGGGAGGAAGGGGTACAAACAAGTAGACGTATATATACATTCAGGCAAACGGACAGATGGTTCGAAAGAATTAAATAATTTATTCCAACTGGTGATCGTTTCTCTTGTGACAAAACCATTACTTCGTACACGTGTGCGTGGGTGTGCCCATGCACCAGTATGTGTGTGTGTGACCACGTGATTCCCTCCAAGGTAGCGGACCGGGACGCACAGATCTGAACTTGAAATGTTCCTGAGAACCAAAGTACCTGAGGGGACCCAAGAAAAGACCTCGTAAATGAGGAAACAGAGGACTCCTATTTTGAAGAGCCCCTTCGTAGATTGGACTTCAAATTTATAAACTTAAATTACCACTTCATAGGTCCGTAGTTTCAGTCTCCCTGCTGACCGAAGTGTCGAGTCGAGGTGCTGAATGGAAATACTAGAACCCGTTTAGTCAACTGAACCGTCTCGGGAGAGACAGTTTCCCTCTGAAGTCCTCAGTGGAAAGTCCTTCCCCACTTCTCGTTCAACCCCTCGGACACTTACACGAGGCTCTGTTTCGACGGACCGTTTGTCCTTCACCTCCCCGAACCCCGAAAGAGAGAAAGGTGAAGGCCTATAACTCTCAAAGACCCGATCTTATACGTAAACAAAGACCTCTACCGTAGACGGACGTCCCATAAGGACTCGAGTCGGAGGGAGGGTAGTGTCTAATAGGGAGGTAGTTTTTAGGACCGGGAGACCTGGAGTGGGGTGGTGGTAGGTGAGACTCTTGGGAAGGAACCCGGGGAGTCTGCTCCAATCTCGGGAAAGAAACTCGAAAGGGCAGTGGTGGGTGGGACAGAGGTATAATGTTGTAAATAGAGTGAGACAATATTACCAGAAAAGGGAAGGTCTGCTGGTTGAGAAACACCAGTCTCACGTCCGTAATAAAGAATCGTATTGGTTGTTTCGGGGACCCCTAGACTCGAGATGGTGGGAGTAGAGGGTCTTCCGAAGATTGGTGACGACAGACGAAGAGACAGGTACCTCAGATCGGTGGTAACACAAGTTGTGGAAGAGATACGGTCTCTCCCAAGATTGGTGTCACGGACGTCATTGAGGAAGCTAGGAACGTAGTAGGATTACTCTGTCCCTGACGAGACTAGGGGTAACATGTGTACTCCTTCGACTCCGCGTCTCTTCCATCCCTGGACATCGTGTCGGGGTCCCTCCTTCCTTCTCTCGGCCCGAAAGGGGAGACCACCAGAGTAAGACCTCTGGCGCGTGTGGTGACGCGGGACGACGAATGGGTAGGAGACAAGGTAGGGCAGCGCGGGTCTGCCCGGAGGTACACCAGGAGGGCGGACGCCATAAGTGACAGCCGAGAAACGGAAACGTATGCGATGGGCGAAGAGTGACCTCAAGGACAGACGGAGGGATTGTAAAGAAAAAAAAGAAGTCTAAAATAAAATGAAATGAAAGTTATAACATAACCAAACGGTATGTAGTTGTACTTAGGCGGTGTCCACATGTACACAAGGGTTAGGACTTGGGGGGAGGGTGGAGGGAGGGGTATGGTAGAGAGACCCAGTAGGTTCACGTGGTCGGGGTTCGTAGGACATAGGACGTAGTTTGGATCTGACCGCTAATTAATGAATATACTATAATATGTACAAAGTCACGGTAAGAGGGTTTAGTAGGGTGGGAGAGGGAGAGGGTGTCTCAGGTTTTCTGACAGGATATTTAGACACAGAGAAAACGACAGAGTGTATGTCCCAATAGGAATGGTAGAAAGATTTAAGGTATATATACACAATAATATGACATAACCACCAAAAAAAAAAAAAGACCGAATGAAGTGAGACATATTAGCCGAGGTCAAAGCAGGTGGAGTATTCTTGACTAAGTTTACATAAGAAAAATTACCGACTCATTATGAGGTAACACATATACATGGTGTCGAAAGAATAGGTAAGTAGACGACTACCTGTAGATCCAACGAAGGTACAGGACCGATAATATTTGTCACGATACTACTTGTAACCCCATGTACATAGAGAAAGTTAAGACCAAAGGAACCACACATACGGGTCGTCACCCTAACGACCCAGTATTCCGTCAAGATAAAGGTCAAAAATTTCCTTAGAGGTGTGACAAGAGGTATCACCGACAGGATCAAACGTAAGGGTGGTTGTCACATTCTCCCAAGGGAAAAGAGGTGTGGAAGAGGTCGTAAATAACGAACATCTGAAAACCTACCGTCGGTAAGACTGACCGCACTTTACCATGGAGTAACACCAGAACTAAACGTAAAGAGACTATTACTCACTACAACTCGTAGAAAAGTACACGAACAATCGGTAGACATACAGAAGATACCTCTTTACAGATAAATCAAGAAACCGGGTAGAAAACTAACCCGGAAAATAAAAAGACATTAACTCGACGTCGTCAACGGACATATAAAAACTCTAATCAACAAACAGTCAACGAAGTAAACGATAATAAAAGAGAGTAAGACTTCCAACAGAAAAGTGGAACGAATATCAAGGGAAACAACACGTCTTCGAAAATTAAAATTAATCTAGGGTAAACAAATAAAAACGAAAATAAAGGTCATAAGACCCTACACCCAGTATCTCCTAGGACGACACTAAATACAGCCTCTCACAAAACGGATACAAGAGAAGATCATCAAAATATCAAAGACCAGAATGCAAATCTAGAAATTAGGTAAAACTCAAATAAAAACAATCTTTCACAAGATCAAAGTAAGAAAATGTTCACCAACTGGTAAAAAGGGTCGTGGTGAACAATTTCTCTAACAGAAATTAGGTAACATATAAAAACGGAGGAAACAACTTCTATTCCACAGGTATTCGCACACCTAAATAGAGACCCGAAAGATAAAACAAGGTAACTAGATATAAAGACAGAAACACGGTCATGGTATGACAGAACTACTGACACCGAAACATCATCTCGGACTTCAGTCTTTCCAACTAAGGAGGTGAGGCAAGAAGAAAGAGTTCTAACAAAACCGATAAGCTCCAAAAAACATAAAGGTATGTTTAACACTTTAATAAACAAGATCGAGACCCCTTTTATGGTGGCCATCGAACTATCCCTAACGTAATTTAGATATCTAACGAAACCCATCATATGAGTAAAAGTGATATAACTAAGAAGACTAGGTACTTGTAACATATAAAGAGGTAGATAATCACAGGAGAAACTAAAGAAAGTGGTCACAAAATATCAAAAGATATATGTCCAGAAATCAAAGAAATCCATCTATATAAGGATTCATAAAATAAGAAAAGCAACGTTACCACTTACCTTAACAAAGGAATTAAAGAAAAAGATGAAAGAGTAATAATCACATATCCTTACGTTCCCTAAAGACACACAACTAAAATATAGGACGTTGAAATGATATAAGTAACTAATCGAGATCATTAAAAGACCACCTCAGAAATCCCAAAAGACACATCTCCTAGTACAGTAAACGTGAGCGGGAACTCCTCAGTTTATATGGAAGGAATTACGGAACCGAAACACACATGGATTCACCTTGAACCCGTCTAGTCTAAGACAAATGAGTGGATAAAACGTAATCGGACCTCCGAACAATCTCGTCCCCGACAGACACGGAACAAGTACGACTCAGGACCATGTATTATAACAAGAACCAGGGATTACCTTTTAATCAGTGATAAATAACTTATTTCAAAAACTGTAAGAACCTTAGACTTCTCTGAAAGGGTCATAACAGTAGAGAAAGTTGGGGCTGAAGGTACATTTAACATATGCATTTAGAGACAGAAACTATCATACCAATAGACGTACGTACTGATTGGTTCTACGGTCTAGTTTACTTTATTAACGTTCCATTTCCAGGTACATGACACACAGGCAGACTAAACGGATTCCTGGTCGGTTTACTCGGGATCCTGAGGTTTCGATCTAACCGTGTAGATGTCTCATAAATCCCATCCCTGACCTCCAGAGTACGATTAGAGAGACCCTGAAAAACTTCTCCCTTGACACGAGTGTTCTCTTTACCTCTTTTTTATATGTCTGAAATACGAATTTGTAGACCCGGGTATACCGAGAGAGGTTTACGGTTCGTAGAAGTCATTCACCATGACCATACGTTCCAATGACAGTATTTGACTTCATAAAGGATGTGTATACTTGTATCTACCATCTCAGATGTCTTGTCTGAAACTCAGGTGAATGGGTCCACCCGAGAACCCACTTCTCCCGACGGGTGATTAAGTGAGTCTTTCCACCCCTAGGTATCATGTCTTACTCGTATTTAAGTCTACATGGAGTAGAAAATTTTGGCACTGGACTGGGTGGTCTCTTTACTCCGGGTTTCTTACAGTCTAAGATGGTAAGTCTAATTGTAGAAAAGACGTCCCACAAACACCCCACATAGGGAAGATCCGATTTCATGATCTACACCCGTCCTTTCAACATGAAGACGTATTTCGTAGGCTGTGTTTCGCACATCCTCATCTCCCGTGGCCTGTCACCCAGACCCTGGTTCAAGCGTCTACCCGTCACAGGTCACGGTGACTTTCCTTCTGACTTGATTCTGTAGCTCGTCGTCTCCGTCTTCTGTACATCTGAGTCGTACTTCACCCCCGTCTACTACCCCTTTCTCCCTCCAAAATCCACAAAGGACGTTAGTCTCTCTCTTGAACGAAACAGTCGGAATACAGGTCGTCAGTCCCAGTAGTCGTTCATATCCCGAGGGGTCTCACATGACCCTTTCAGTAGTAGAAGACTTACTCACCAGCCCCCCTAGCACCGACCTCGATTAGAAGAGTAGGTAGAGTCGCCTAGACCACCACGGTGACCCACTCTACCGGTTCGAAGAAAGGAAAGCGGTCGAGGGAGTCAAGAAGGTAGAAATCGTATTCTTACTTCTAGTAAAGTTTGTTTCCACACTTTAGTTGAAACAAGAAGAAGAGGGATGTGATCGCTTTAGAAAGAGGACTTGTCTGTCTTTTGGAAAGTCGGAGTACTGTCGGAGGACAGTGGGACTACGGGGTACAGAGAGACGACTGTACTATCGACTCACATACTCTGTCTGTCACAAACACATTACGATCACCGAAACATCACCTTAGTGGTCTGACCCTACTCCCCCTCGTCCAACCCCGACCCTCTAGGTCCTTCGACCCAGAAAAGGAGAAGGAAGTAGAGGAAAGGTCGTCCAACCACTCTATCGTTGTTCGGAAGAACTAGATCTTCGGGTCAGGTGACAAGTATCTCAAAACTCGATGTCTTGAGGTTGAGGTCTAGACTACCAAAATCATGTTTGGTTGAGCTGAGATGTACGTCAATGACTCCAGGACGAAACATGTACGTTTCCACAAACTACGACTCCCTGATGTTTCCACTTCTTCCTCTTTTTAATCTTCCTGTCGAGGGTAACTCTTGTACGATTCACGGTCCAAAACACCAATGACAATATATATTTAAATGTAAATTTGTAGAGTCATTGTGATAATTCTATAATTATCGGGGGATAAGGTCTACTTCTTTGATTCTTGAGTCCCATTTGTTGAACGATTCCAATAGTCATTACTCATTACCTAGATCTTGAGACTAAATCCAGAGACCAAGGATTCGAATATGACAATTGAAAATACAAGATAAAAGAAGTTACTCACGAAAATCGTCCGAGTTTTCAATTTACACACACATATTACTGATAGTTATTCCGTTTTTAAAAGAACATTGGGTTTCTTCTTTCACACGGTATATCGTAAGTATCCTAAAAATGTAGTCTGTATTGATCCGAACTCAAAGAGACAAAGGATTATCGACGTACTATGACGACTGGAGAGACGTGGAGTCGTAAGAGTAAACATTATTATTATGAATAATTATAATACAGACCTTAACACTACTCCCAATTCATTCTTTTACATACACTTTAAATGTATCAATTGTTTACAACAGAATGAGACATGTTTCGGAAGACTACGTTAGGGTAAACTAGGATTATTGAAACTGGTACTATAGTAATATAATAATAAAAGAAAAACCTTAACTCTTTTGGATCCGAATTTCTTCCATTTTTTTGAACAGGTGACTTCAATCATTCACGGTTACACCCCGAACTCGAGTTGGACGATGACGATTCAGCGAAGTCAGCACAGGCTGAGACACGCTGGGGTATCTGCCGTCGGGTGCTCCGAGGGGGTAGGGACCCTAAGAGGTCCGTTCTTGTGACCTCACCCAACGGTAAAGGAAGAGGTTACGTACTTTCGCTTTCCACTTTCACCTCAGTGAGTCAGTACAGGTTGAATCGCTGGGGTACCTGACGTCGGATGGTCCGAGGAGGCAGGTACCCTGAAAGGTCCGTTCTCATGACCTCACCCCACGGTAACGGAAGAGACACTCGAGTTAGATAGACTAGAGTTTTTGATGAAGACCCGTCTGTTTAACTCGAGGCAACCATCTGTCTCACCACACTCTAGACAGACTTCTAGTAAGTCTTGATGTCTTGTACAAGAGAGGGGTATAGACCGACGGAAAACAACTATCCTACCTGATACCCCTTGGACATAGTAAGACAACTAAGATTTTTGTACAATAATATGCATCTTACAACAAACCTTAAATGGGGTCATAAGAGAAAACCTACTGACTACATACAGTTAACGTATATACAGCTTTCTTTTATCTCGAAAGAAAAACTATAAGTACCTACAAAGACATTGAGTACGGAGTCTCAGCTCGTTCGAGTTACTGGTTTCTACAAAAAGGATTTTCTTCATCTAATTATGGTTAATTGTCCGACTCCATCCTCACCTCTGGAATCGAACAAGTTTTACTCAACACTGAAGTACAGTGGACTGTGCCCGTATTAATGTGTGTGGTCCTCCGTAGGAGGTCCCGTGTGTGGTGTTCTTTGCACACGAATTAACAATCAGTGGTACGTATATACGAATTAATGTGTAGGACGATGGACGTCCTAATTATTGTACATCACAATGTACGTGTGTTAGTCTTCTCCACTGTAAACTACTGTAATTTTCTCGACCCTCTTGTATTTCCTCGCTAAAAATTTGTCAGCGTATTACACCCACGAAAAAAAGGAGGGGTATCTTCCGTAGTCTGTGATTAAAGATAAGTTAGTTAGTTCTTCGTGAACAACTTGTTCAGGGCAGTTAAAACGAACATATTATAGAAAACGTAGAGAGGAAACGAAAGGCAAAAGTACTAACGATTGCAGTGGGAGGGAGTAGACTGTCAGATTCCATTGACCTTCCTGCGCCGTAAGTCTAGAGAGAGATTGGGAACCACTCGTAGAACCGGGCCTCGTGGCGGTAAAGAAGGGACGTAACGACACACGCGTACGAGTCAGCGAGTCACCACAGAACTGCTAGGGTACCTGATATATCGGGTGGTCCGAGGAGACAGGTACCTTCAAAGGTCCGTCCTGATGACCTCCCCGAAGGGTAAAGGAGGGGGTCTCCTAGAAAGATCCGGCTCCCTAGTTTGGACGTCGCGGACGTAGTGAACGGAACCACCCGTCTAAGAAATGGTGACGTGGCGGACCCTGCGGACGAAGCGATATCTCCAGGGATTGTCCAGAGACGGCCGGTCGCGTCCTCTGTGGCAAAGTTAGGGGCTAGGCACTTCTAGGGTGCGCGACACGTCGTGACTCGGAAACGTGGCGTTGATACCTCAAACACGAGACCTCGGTGCTGATGACTCGGGTACGCAGGAGCTCGGCCACGAGGCGGTGCTCTTCTGCGACGTCACTCTTAGGGAGTGTGGTGTTGGTCTCTCATTCATTGGGGACGAGTGGTCTTGCTCCCTTCTCGGACGTATCGTTCCTTCTGGATCGTGTCAGTTTTTATCATTTATTTTAATGAATTTTTATACATAATTAAAGTTTACATATCGTCTCACTAAGTCTGAGAAACGCTGGGGTACCTGACATCGGATAGTCCGAGGAGACAGGTACCCTAAAAGGTCCGTTCTCACGACCTCACCTAACGGTAAAGGAAGAGGTCCCCTAGAAGGGCGGGGTCCTTAGCTTGGGTCCAGAGGGCGTAACGCCCGTCTACGAAATGGGAGACTCAGTGGTCCCTTCGGGATATATATATATATATATATATATACATAAGAAAAAGTCTAAGAAAAGGTAAAATCCAATAATGTTCTATGACTCATGTCAAGAGACACGATATGTCATCCAGGAACAACCAATAGATAAAATATATATCGTAGTACATATACAAGTAGGATTTGAATAAACAGGGAGTGAGGGAAAAAGGAAGCCATTAGTATTTAAACAAAAGACATAGACACTCAGATAAAGACAGAACAGTTATTCACGTGAACAAAACACGAAAAAAATCCAGAGTGCACATTCACTACAGTACACTACCGACAGAAAGAGACAGACTGAATAAACTGAATCATATACTATTAGAGACAACGACAAGTCAGCGATTCAGTGCAGACTGAGAAACACTGGGGCACCTGTCGTCGTACGGTCCGAAACGACAGGTAGTGACAGAAGGACTCAAAGGAGTTTGAGTACAGGTAACTTAGTTGCTACGGTAGGTTGGTAGAGTAGGAGACAGAGGGAGAAGAGGAGAATGGGAGTTATAAGGGGTCGCAGTCCCGGAAAAGGTCACTCAATCGAGAAACATAGACCACCGGTTTCATAACCTCGAAGTAGTAATAGTCGTCAGGGAGGTTACTTATAAGTCACAACTAAAGGAAATCCTACATGACCAAACTAGAGGAACAATAGGTTCCCTGACCCAACTAAAGGAAATCCTACCTGACCAAAGTTCCTTGAGAGTCCTCAGAAGAGGTCGTGGTGTCAAACTTTCGTAGTCAAGACCGTAAGTCGGAAGAAATACCGACTTATGTTCTGATGACCTTTTTTGTATCGAAACTGACATGTTTCACTACAGAGACGAAAAATTTTGTGACAGATCCAAACTGTACCGAGAAGAAGGTTCCTTGTCCACAGAAAATTAAAGTACCGACGTCAGTGGTAGACGTCGCTAAAACCTCGAGTTCTTTTACTTTAGACTGTGACAAAAGATGTAAAAGAGGTAGATAAACGGTACTTCACTATCCTGACCTACGGTACTAGAAGCAAAAAACTTACAACTCGACATTCGATCGAAAAAGTGAGAGCTGAAAGTGAAAGTAGTTCTCCGAGAAATCAAGGAGAAGTGAAAGATGGAATTCCCACCACAGTAGACATAGACTCCAATAACTATAAAGAGGACCGTCAGAACTCAGGTCGAACACTAAGTAGATCGGGTCACAAAGTGTACTACGTGAGATGTACACTTAATTTATTCGTCCCACTGTTATATGTCGGAACTGCATGAGGAAAGGGTCAAAACTTGGTCAGGTGACAAGGTACAGGTCAAGATTGACAACGAAGGACTGGACGTATGTCTAAAGAATCTTCCGTCCATTCCACCAGACCACAAGGACAGAGAAATTCTTAAAAGGTGTCAAACACACTAGGTGTGTAAGTTTCCGAAATCGTATCAGGTACTTCGTTTTCATATATATATATAAAAAACATTAAGGGAAGTAAAAAGATACTAGGTCGTATACGACCGTTAGACTAGAGACCAAGGAGACGGAAAAGATTTAGGTCGAACACGTAGACAAGAATACTATTAGAGATCCAGGTAGGTTCGGTGACGTTTACCTGTAGTAAAGTAATAAAAATACCGACTCATCATAAGGTGACATATATATATGGTGTTGAGGAAATAGGTAAGTAGATAGTTACTTGTGAGTCCAACGAAGGCATAGAACGATTTATCATGACGACACTTGTAACCCCAGGTACATACAAAAACTTAATACCAAGAGAGGTCTATATAAGAGACAAGTCAAGTAAAGTCAGTGAGTCAGCACAGACTGAGAAACTCTGGGGTACCTGACGTTGTGTGGTCCGAAGGGACAGGTAGTGGTTGAGGACCTCGAACGAGTTTGAGTACAGGTTACTTAGCCACCACGGTAGGTTGGTAGAGTAGAAGACAGTAGGGGGAAAGGAGGACGGAAGTTATAAAGGGTCGTAGTCCCAGAAAAGTCACTCAGTCAAGAAACGTAGTCCACCGGTTTCATAACCTCAAAGTCGAAGTTGTAGTACTATATACGAGTCCTTTTACGTTAAGATTAGTAGAGTCAGAAATCGAATATTAAGGGGTCACTAACGTAAATAGGTGTCTTTCGAACCGTAGACTCAAACTTGATGGCCCAGGACAAGTAGGACCGGGGAGGGGTGGTTGAGTCGGAGATCAGTGATAGTGGGAGACGAAGACTCCAGGTCGTTGTGACGAAAGAGAGGTAAGAAAATCGTTTGGAGGAAGAAGTTCTAGGAAAGTGTGTATGACTAAGAAAAGGGAGGTTTCAAGAAGAGGTCAAGACAAATAGATCAATTTACGATGGATTGGAACTCTAGAGTCGAGTGTATATAGAAAGAATCTTTTCGAAACTGATCACGGGGTCAGATCCAATCCAGAGTACTAGTTTGTGATTTTAAAAGGAAGTCATTTTTTAACAGTGCTATGTGATAGAACCCAGTAGACACGTCATCAAACTAATTATGAACGGAGTCAGTAACATTCACGGCGTTTCTACTGTAGACTCGCATAAAGTAAAAGGAAATACAGAAGGCGAGGACCATATATATCAAGGACCTTGTGTCATCGGAAAATCACTCCAATAGTCTAAATTACTTACTTTTACATTCTACGAGTCAATTAAAACTTAAAGTCTATGTAAAGGGTAGGAAAAAAATCGAATTCAAACGGGGTACGTTATAAACCCTGTATGAATTTGATTTTTAATTCAAAATGGACTTTAAGTTTAAATTGACCTGTCAGTCATAAAATAGACCGTTGGTATGAAGTTTCGTGAATTATAAACTAAATAACTTACTTATTTAATTACTAATTTACTTCTCAGTCTTTTGCGACCAAGACGAAGTCGGTAACAAAGGTCAAAGACGAGTGGTCAGTGAACTAAGAAGGAATGTATATGTCACTTCCCGATTCTGAGGATCTCATAACCGTACTTTATCACTTTTTAATACCGTTTTCGGTTTATTACTAGAGAGGAATGGTGTCAGGAAAGTCTGGTCAAGAAATAAAGATCTTAATAGACTGTCCAATTTAATAACGTAGGAGGAGGTTTAAGATTGAGAGAGATTACCGGTTTTTCTTAGAATTTATGTGGAAAAAACGTACGAGAAGATCCGGAAAACATTAAACTGTGACAGTGTAAAATCTAGATTGTCTGTCCCGATCTTAAATATAAATTACAATTATCAATTCTTTTTATTTTTAGTTACCTTTTTTAGGTATTACTTCTTTTGTATTTTTTAAATTTATTTTTGACTTAACCATAATCACTAAAAAGGAGAACGGAGTCCGATGTCATACCGAAACATGTCGTGAAAAATAAATTTGAAAGCGATAAACGAGTAGCACCTAAATAAATTGATACTAAAAAATTTTTTAAAAACATAATTTCATGAACAATAGTACTAATAACTTGTAAAACTTCAGGGGAAGTCAAAACGCGGAGAAGGATTAGGGTCGGGACTACTCACCTCTGTTGGAAACCCTTTCTTGTATGTCCTTTCTCGAGTAGCCCTCGTCTATCTCGTCCTAGATTTCACGGTACGACTTAAATAGGACACCCGGCACCCCCAATCTTTCCAAATCCCGTTCTCTCCCTGTCTAAGACTGTACTCAAAACCTCTGAGAAAAAAAATTAATAATAAAAATGAAATGTTATAACATAACCAAAACGGTGTGTAGTTATACTTAGGTGGTGAACTGCATATCAACGACATATTATATATATTCGATACCCAAAGGATCCACCACGATCACCATTTCCTGGGTGGACGGTTACGTTCTCTGTGTTCTCTACACTCAAACTAGGAACTGGTCCTGCTAGGGGACCTCTTCCCGTACTCTTGGGTGAGGTCGTAAGAACGGACCTCTTAGGGTGCTTGTTTCCCCGGACCACTTGATGTCAGACACCCCAGTGTTTCTCAACCTGTGCTGACTTCGCTGAATTGTGAGTGTGTCTCATGTCCCCATGTCCCACCACTAGGTGTCAAAAATTTCGAATGCAATGTAGACATCAATACTTTGTCACCGATATAAGGTATAACATGCCATATAGGAACATCAAATGAACATGGATCATCAAGCATGGGGAATTCGGGGACGGGGACGTGATGGGAGCGGGGAGGGGAGAGGGCGACGAGTGGTGATTAATCGAGAAGTACAGACACTCAGACGAAGAAAGAACAGTGTGAGCCATCAAGTAACATAAAAATTTTGAGTATACATTTGCCATGGTTTGTGACAAACTATAGAAATAGAAAGACTGAATAAAGTGAATCGTTTTACGGAAGGATCAGGTAAGGACAACGACGTTTACCGTTTTAAAATAAGAAAAAGACCCACTCACTATCAGGTGACACACACACATATGACGTAGACATACGTAAGTACATAACTATTTGAGAACTTTTCACTTTCACTTTCACTTCAGCGAGTCAGCACAGGTTGAGAAACACTGGGGTACCTGACATCGGATAGTCCGAGGAGGTAGGTACCCTAAAAGGTCGTTCTCACGACCTCACCTAACGGTAAAGGAAGAGGTCCTCTAGAAGGATTGTGTTCTTAACTTGGACCCAGAGGGCATAACGTGCTTCTGCGAAATGGCAGACTATTTGTGAATCCAACGAAGTCATAAAACCGTTGACGTTTATTACGACGGAACCTGTAACACCACGTACATAGAAAAACTCAACGAAGAAAACAAAAAACAAGTACATGTATTTGGTTCTTTATCTTATCGACCCAACGTACCATCAACATCCTGAAGGGAACACCGAGTCTACCATTTCGCAGACGGATGTTACATCCTCTGGGCCCAAGCTAGGGACCCAACCCTTCCAGGAGACCTCTTCCTTTACCGTTAGGTGAGGTCACGAGAACGGACCTTTTAGGGTACCTACCTCCTCACCTCGTACCATCCGATGTCAGGTACCCCAGTGTTTCTCAGTTACTGACTCGCTGAAGTGAACCAGAACTAGAATACCATCAACATCCGAAGGTTCCACCGAGTCACCCATTTCTTAGACGGACGTCACGTTCTCTATGTCCTCTTTGACCAAGTTAGGGACCAAACCCTTCTAGGGTACTTCTTTCCGTACCGTTGGGTGAGGTCATAAGGAACGGACCTCTTAGAGTACCCGTTTCCTCGAATCGTCCGATGTCAGGTATCCCAGTGTTTCTCAACCTGAACGTGACTGAGCGTTTCTGACTTATGCACCACCAAGATAAAAAGGAAAAAAAAAAAAAATTTCTTTGGAGGGATGACAAAGAGTGTCACAGACGTGGTCGAATGACGGAAAATGGGGTATGGGAGCGGTCGTGACCAACGAACATAAGAAAAACTTCTGTCGGTAAGACTGTCCATACTCCACTCTAGAGAAACACCAAAACCACACGTGAAGGGACTGCTAATCGAAATAAGACCGATGACCAGACCAGTTCTCTCGACTAACCTCCCTACCACTGATTTCGTCACGTCCTTCCGTCACGTCACTCGGTGCACACTCTATTCCTCAACCTCACACAATACTCCTGGTCCCTTTGTCGTCGAGCGTATCACTTGCCCCTGTTGATCTGCACGGCCCTTCCTTGTGGGAGAGAAAATGGAGACAAAGGACCGAAAAGAAGAAAGGACAGACAGGACGCCAGTCGAATCGGACAGAACAACCTCATCTATTCCTTCCCTCCCTTGTGTCTCCGGACCGAGTAATCGGAGTCACTGGTCTTGAGACTGATGTACCTACGACGGACTAAATAAACGTCTAGAAGACCCGTAAAGGGGTCGCGGATGTATTTAATCAAGGGGTCTCTAGGTATGTAACTTGCAACATGAGTAACAAGGGACGGATATCCAAGGGTCTCCACCCGGTTCTTTAAGTGAAAGACTTTACTAGACCTTTCCCCGGTACAATAACTATGACAGAGCGGGACCATAAACATGAAGTTTTTCGTCACATGAGTCAAGTCAAATCAAGTCAAACCAACGAGTTAGTACAGGCTGAGAAACACTGGGGTACTTAGTGTCGTGCGGTCCGGAGGTACAGGTAGTAGTTGAGGGGCTCAAGTGAGTTTGAGTGCAGGTAGCTCAGTCACTACGGTAGGTTTGTAGAGCAGGAAACAACAGGGGAAGAGGAGGACGGGGGTTAGGGAGGGTCGTAGTCTCAGAAAAGGTTACTCAGTCGAGAAACGTACTCCACCGGTTTCATAACCTCAAATGAGTCCCAGAGTAATAAAGTTAATTTTGAGTAGATCGGGAGGACTCATTTTTCTTTATAGTTATAACGTTTCTGGGGTTGAGGTGGTACATGAACGACACACCAGGAGTCATGGGACGTGCTAAAAAGACACGAAAGTGGAGCGGAAACCCTTCGTCGAACGTTGTCTACTTACTCGGACTCGCTACCCCAAGGTCAGGACTACGATGAAGAGCGGGCAACACACGGAAACCCGTTTGTAAAACAGGAAAGACTTGTGAACGGAAGAGGACAGTTTCTCTCTCTGACCACGGGACTGAACATCCCAACACTAGTCCTGTTTTCCACAGGTAAGGACGGGTCACGAATTGTGACTCGTGAATTGTAAGTCATTTACAATCGGTAGAGGAGGGACGTTACCAATTACCTCTGTCCATCACTCTTTCTTACACGGGGTTTCCCACCGTACAGTCAAAAAAGTTAGACGTTTTTGACTTCGTGTAAATGTGCGGTTCTAAACGACTATGTCACTTATTAAAGTCTTATTAAAATGTCACCATATATGTCTTACGGTTTTAAGTTATACTCCCACCCAAAACCACTTCGTTTCAGTAAGTTCGATAAACATCACAGTATATCCCTTTACGACGGTATAAAGTCGGAATCATTATAAAAAATTCACGTGAGTTTTCAATTTGAAAGGTAGTCACTCGAGAAAACTATTAGAGTCCCTTTTTACTCCGTATGTATATGTATCTCGGTCTGGTAGGATTTAATCAAGTAATTTTTGTCCGTGTGTAACAGAGAAATAAACCTATAAGTCGAATCAATAAGGAAATATATAAAAATTCAACTTAGAAGTTAGTTTTATTTACACCAGAGTGGGGTCTCACGGTATATTGTAAATGTCAAATTCATAAAAAGAGGCGGACATTCTACCTTGGGTTTGGACGAAGGTTCTACACCATATTTCTGATTATTATATATTTTTCTCGAAACGGATCCCAGTCTATGTCTCGTTTCTAAGTTACTGATGAACAACCCTAATGGTAGTGACAATGTCATCAATACTTATGTAATTTACAAACGAACTAAAAAAAGTTTAGAAAAGACTAAAATATAACTTTACAAAACAGGTTGCTACATTCACCCGGAGGAAAAAAGGAATTGTAACACTGGAAAAGAATAATGAAGACAAAGTGAAAAGAAATTGTTTATACGGTATCTATTTAAAAATAAATATTTTTACTTGTTTTATTAGAAAATAGAATAATCTTTATATGAAAAGACATCATTTCACTCCAAGTATTCTAAGGGTGTTGGACCTAAGAATATTTTTCAAATAACTAAATAAGTCAGTACTTTGTTCTAGACACTAGGTCTTGTGAAAGGTGATAGGAGAGTATAAAACTTAAATTTCAATGGAAACACCAGACAGAAGGTCTTATAAATTTAAACTTAAACTGAAATAGCGGAAACCTTATAACAATCCTATGAGGGAAAGAAATGGGAGGAAAAGTAAGACGGTAATCAACCGTACAAGAGTCACTTACGTTTAAGTGAAAATGTAGTCGTTTTCGTTTTAACTTATTCCTTCCGGTAGACTATACATCATTTAGTTTGTTTGGTGTTACTTAAAGTTTCGACTCATATTTAAACCCTATGTCGTACTACATTTCCTTNGAATATTTTTCAAATAACTAAATAAGTCAGTGCTTTGTTCTAGACACTAGGTCTTGTGAAAGGTGATAGGAGAGTATAAAACTTAAATTGCAATGGAAACACCAGACAGAAGGTCTTATAAATTTAAACTTAAACTGAAATAGTGGAAACCTTATAACAATCCTATGAGGGAAAGAAATGGGAGGAAAAGTAAGACGGTAATCAACCGTACAAGAGTCACTTACGTTTAAGTGAAAATGTAGTCGTTTTCGTTTTAACTTATTCCTTCCGGTAGACTATACATCATTTAGTTTGTTTGGTGTTACTTAAAGTTTCGACTCATATTTAAACCCTATGTCGTACTACATTTCCTTTCTCTTTACTCGAGTTTAGTCCGCTAAACCTATCTCAAATCTGAGACATGACTGAGTGAAGTACTGGAACCCTTTCAGTGAATTGAAGAGAATCCAAAGAATAAAAAGGAATCATTTTAATTCACATCACGATCTATTTGTACTTAATTAGTGACTAAAGTTAATTTGTATAATATTAAGGGTAACCAATTATATGTTTTTTAATTCGGACTTGAGGTAGTTCATAACATTTTATTAAACTTAAAGACGGTTTTAACAATGTATAATTTTGTTGGATTAAAAAGAAAATAATACCTTAGAGTCTAATATCTTGAGGTTTATACTGTAGAGAACTAAAGACGTTTCTTAAACCAGTTCAAAGAGGAATGTGGAAGACCTATTCAATCTTTTTACACCTACTCTATTCACCATTTATTTGGGTTCTCTACTGACCTTAGAGGTCTCCTCAATGTAGTCACATAATTGTGTTTTATGACTCGGGACAGGAGTCTATGAGACCCTCCGAAACCCACTTTAGACCACTAGTGTCACTAGAGGTTAACTAAGAGTTCCAGTAGTACCAAACCTTTGACGATCTGATTTACTATTGATACACATAATCAATGACCGACTTTACGGTCACATTGGATGGTCCCATTCAATGTGTAAAGGTAGGAACTGGACCACGAACAGTTAAGTATACTTGTACCAAACCAACTGCTGTGTCTTCCCTACGACCAGTCTACGTATTTATGACGTCTGTGTGAACTACTGTTTTATTACTGAATTTTAGTGAAGTTGGTCACCCTATTAGTCAACAACAAGTCAGTGATTCAACACAGGTTGAGAAACGTTGGGGTGCCGGACGTCGTACGGTCCGAAGGGACAGGAAGTGGTAGAGGACCTCAAACGAGTTTGAGTACAGGTAACTCAGTCACTACGGTAGGTTTGCAAAGTAGAAGACAACAACGGAAGACCAGGACGGGAGTTAGAAAGGATCGTAGTCCCAGAAAAGGTTACTCAGTCGAGAAGCGTGAATCACCGGTTTCATAACCTCGAAGTCGCAGTCGTAGTCAGGAAGGTCACTTATAAGTCCTAACTAAAAGAAAATCCTAACTGACCAAACTCGAGGAACGATAGGTTCCCTAAGAGTTCTTAGAAGAGGTCGTGGTGTCAAACTTTCATAGTCAAGAAACCGTGAGTCGGAAGAAATACCCAGTTGAGAATTGTTTCACTCTAAATTTCCCACGTATTTAAAGATAGAAGATAAATGCTTAAAAATTCAATTTTCACATCATAGTTTACTCCACATGGACTGAACACTCGTAGAGTACATCTTATCTGTAACTCCAAAATCTCCCGATCTTCATATTGTAGGAAAACTCTTATTTTAGTAAAAGTACACTTTTGCAAAACACATACCATCAAGACAAATTAATTAACTCCTTGGAGACACGACAAAAGGTGCTGTCGACGAGGTAAACCGTAAGGGGGGTTGACACATACTCAAGGGAAAAGAGGTGTAGGAGTGTTTGTGAACAGAAAATAAAAAGACAATTATCGTAAGACTGTCCACACTCCATTATAGAGTAAAACCAAAGCTAAACGTAAAGGAAGTAATAATGAATGGAGTACTAGGTCGCCTAGACGAAGACTCATAAATAGGTTTTACTAACTTTAGTCCTAGAACTTCTCTATCGTGGGACAGAAATAGTGTCTTGATAAGTGGTATCGGTTCCGCGCCTTTGTTAGATTTACAGGTAACTGTTTGTCGACTGAGTTCTTTTGTACTAAATACGTATACTTCCTTATGATAAGTTGGAAATTTCTTTTCCTCTAAGACATTACACAGTGTTATACTGACGTGAAACTCCCGTGATACAGTTCACTTTACTCAGTCAGTATGTCTCTGTTTATGATACACTAAGGTGGCTGCACTCCATAGATATTATCATTGTAAGTATTTTGGTTTCTCACCCTACGGCCAGTGGTCCTTGACCTTCTTTCCCCTATACCCTCGTATTTCCCCTACACCCTCGTAGTTACCCGTATTTCAAAGTCAACTCCTTCCATTTGTTTAAGTTCTCTAGATGACATGTTGTAACATACACCCTCGTTGCCATAGTATAACAAGTAAATTTTTAAATAATTTTCCCATGTAAAGTATGATTCACAAGGAAGGTGTTTTTTTTATTCTTTTTTGTGAGCATATTTCACATTTTATAATATGTATAGTATTTTACTGTCGTCAACTGGAGTCCGTTCCCGTCTTACCTAACCATCGATTTTTCCTCAGGATCTAAGTTTAGGATGCAATTTCTGTCACCAAACCAGAGTCTTTTTAATAAATTAATAAGGTATAGTGTTATTTGACACCTTTTACGAAGTGCTCTACCCTTATGGTCTGGTGGACTGGACGGAGAACTCTTTAGATATACGTCCAGTCCTTCGTTGTCAATCATGATCTGTACCTTGTTGTCTAACCAAGGTTTATCCTTTTCCTCATGTAGTTCCGACATATAACAGTGGGACGAATAAATTGAATATACGTCTCATGTAGTACTCCTTACGACCCGACCTTCTTTGTGTTCGACCTTAGTTCTAACGACCCTCTTTATAGTTCTTGGAGTCTATACGTCTACTGTGGTGGGAATACCGTCTTTGACTTCTCCTTGAGTTTTCGGAGAACTACTTTCACTTTCTCCTCTCACTTTTTCAACCGAATCTCGAGTTGTAAGTCTTTTGCTTCTAGTACCGTAGGCCAGGGTAGTGAAGTACCCTTTATCTACCCCTTTGTCACCTTTGTTACAGTCTGAAAAAACCCCCCCCGAGGTTTTAGTGACGTCTACCACTGACGTCGGTACTTTAATTTTCTACGAATAAGGAACCTTCTTTTCAATACTGGTTGGATCTATCATATAAGTTTTCGTCTCTGTAATGAAACGGCTGATTCCAGGCAGATCAGTTCCGATATCTAAAAGGACACCAGTACATACCTACACTCTCAACCTGACATTTCTTCCGACTCACGGCTTCTTAACTATGAAAACTTGACACTACAACCTCTTCTGAGAACTCTCAGGGAACCTCACGTTCCTCTAGGTCGGTCAGGTAAGACTTCCTCTAGTCGGGACCCTAAAGAAACCTTCCTTACTACGATTTCGACTTTGAGGTCATGAAACCGGTGGAGTACACTTCTCAACTGAGTGACCTTCTGACACTACGACCCTCCCTAACCCTCGTCCTCCTCTTCCCCTGCTGACTTCTACTGTACCGACCTACTGTAGTGACTGAGCTACCTGCACTCCGACCCACTTGAGGCCCTCAACCACTACCTGTCCCTCCGGACCGCACGACGCTAAGTACCCCAGCGTCTCAACCTGTGCTGACTCGCTGACTTGACTTGACTTGACTCGAAGGAGTGGATATAATACTCCTATTATGGAAAGATTGGTCCCATCATACCTACACTCTTAACCTGGTATTTATTTCGACTTAGGGCTTCTTAACTACGAAAACTCGACACTACAACCTCTGCCGAGAACTCTCAGGGAACCTGTCGTTCTTCTATGTTGGTCAGGTAGGATTTCCTTTAGTTAGGACCCACAAGTAACCTTCCTCACTACGACTTCGACTTTGAAGTTATGAAACCGGTGGACTACAATTCTTGACTGAGACTTTTCTGGGACTACGACTCTTTCTAATTTCTGTCCTCCTCTTCCCCTACTGTCTCCTACTCTACCGACCTACCGTATTGACTGAGTTACCTGTACCCAAACCCACCTGAGGTCCTCAACCACTACCTGTCCCTCTGGACCGTACGATGACAAGTACCCCAACGTTTCTCAGTCTGTACTGACTCGCTGACTTGACTTGACTTGACTTGGTCTCATCGTAATTCTTGATTTTGTATAGCGTATATGACAGATCGTGTGTCACTGTGAGTCCTTTACCATATACTCCTTATCAGCATATCACAAGTCTTACCTCCTTCTTACTCCGGTCGACAAAAGACACTAACAGTCCACTGTGGACTCAAGGGTTGACCCCCTCGGTATGAAATCCTCTGAAGATTTTCCTCTCACAAGTTTCGTCCACCACCGTGTATCTTGGTCTTCCTATCCACCGACAAGTCAAGTCAAGTCAGTGAGTCAGTACAGGTTGAGAAACGCTGGAGTACTTAACGTCGTGTGGTCCGGAGGGACAGGTAGTGGTTGAGGGTCTCAAGTGAGTCTGAGTACAGGTAGCTCAACCACTACGGTAGGTCGGTAGAATAGAAGTCAGCAGGGGAAGAGAAGGACGGGGGTTAGAGAGGGTCGTAGTACCAGAAAAGGTCACTCAGTTGAGAAACGTACTCTACCGGTTTCATAACCTCAAAGTCGAAGTAGTAGTGAGGAAGGTTGCTTGTGCGTTCTGACTAAAGGAAATCTTACCTGACCAACATAGAGGAACGTCAGGTTCCCTGAGAGTTCTCAGAAGAGGTTGTGGTGTTCGTTTTCGTAGTTAAGAAGCCACGAGTCCAAAGAAGTGTCAGGTTGAGAGTGTAGGTATGTACTGGTGACCTTTTTGGTATCGGAACTGATCTACCTGGAAACAACCGTTTCATTACAGAGACGAAAACTTATACGATAGATCCAACCAGTATTGAAAGGAAGGTTCCTCATTCGTAGAAAATTAAAGTACCGACGTTAGTGTTAGACGTCACTAAAACCTCGGGGGTTTTATTTCAGACTGTGACAAAGGTGACAAAGGGGTAGATAAAGGGTACTTCAATCCATGTTAGTTTATCTAGCCTTACGCAACTCCCACAAAAGAGAACTCTTCGGTCTCCTGTTATAGTTTGATCGACTTCCCTTTTATGATCTTTCGACAAGACCAAAAACTGAGTAGTGTCTCGAAGTGAACCCCTACTGGGATGACCAGACCCTTCATACAGAGTCCTCTATGAAAGATACTAGTCTTCTCGGACTCACAGGACCCGTCCTCAGTCCCACCCGAGAGGGTGGGGACAACACACGAGTTCGGTGTACCCGTTTCAGAAACCCTCCCCCCGGGAAAGGATTCCAATCTCAAACGAATTGACTTCTGGAGATTCCGGGAGCACTTACAAACCTAATACACCACCCCCGCCCCCACCCCACCCCACCACCGTCGTCGGGGCACGGAAGGACTTCCGAGAGCACACGACCCCCTCACCTGGATTTCTACCCCCTCCGACAGTTACTGAACGACGAGGTTTCTACCTTTCACTAGACACAAAGGTAGATCAAATTACGTAGACGGAAACGAGGGTCCCGTAGTCGGTTCACGGATGTATAACCTGGGTAGGCAGAAAGGACTTGACGTCTCAACCCCCAACACAAACCGATTACTTGGAGAAGTCTTTTTGTATGAAGGGGTTTAATCCAAGATTAACGTAACCCTTCGTCGTTAACGGACCTTGGACAATTATAAAGTCCTCCAACGTAGGTGGACTCACTAACCTCTCGGAACATCTCGGGACATCTCCCACCCTGACTATCTTAAGACCTGACTGGGGATGAGGTGGTTGGAAGGGGTAAAAGGGTGGAAGTCGGAGGGACACCCAGTAGTTTGACCTGTGACTACTTTAGAACCAAAGTTTTCTAGAATTTTGATTCACCCTAATCTAAATACCTCGGTGTTATAAACCTAAGAGTTGATCTTGTCTGGGTACATGGGGGCACGCACATGTACGATTCAACGAAGTCAGTACAGACTGAAACACACTGGGATAGCTGACATCGAACGGTCCTAAGAGACAGGTACCCCAAGAGGTACGTTCTTATGACGTCACCCAACGGTACGGGAGGAGATCCCTTAGAAGGTCTGGGTCCCTAGTCTAGGTGCAGAGAACACAAGAGGACTTGACCGTTCGTCCAAGAAATGGTGATCGTGGTGGAACATTCGGGGAAACTTGTGGACGGGGAGTAAAATAGTTAATCAGGTGAACCGTTATAGGGACCCTTCATCGGACCTTGGGGAGGAATTTGTAGAGGGTTTAACCCGTTGAACGGTGGTAGTCTATAGGATAAGATAAAAACATGTCGGAACCCTCGATCTTTGCAGAATAAGTCCAGTTGGGTCATACTTAATGAATCAAGGAAACCCCTTATTATGATTACTCCTACTAGTATTGTCAGACGTAATGACTTTTCAATGATGGTTAATTTGTGAGATCATTCATGCAAAAGACCAAATTAGGACTACGAAATCCTATATACAATACACAGGATGAGACACCTAATTCTTTGACTCCGGTTCTTCCAAGAATACTAATCAGGTTCCTAGTCTTCACGTAGAGTTTGGGTGTAGGGATTCTGACTCTATCGAGTGAGAGAGTAGGAGAAGGGACATGAGGTTCATGTCCAGGCACGCAAGACAGGTCTCACTCCGGAGAAATTTCCACGGGGAGGTATGCGATGGGGGTAGGCGTTTCTCTTCCGGACAGTCGAGACGTGAAGTAGAGTTTGGACAAGGATGTAAACCGGGATCAGTCATACTCATGAGGACGGGGTCTCGTCTCCAAAAGTTTGATACGAGTCCTTTCGAGACGTGAAATCTATTTCCCTGGTCCCCAGACGACACCCCGGACTCTGTCCGACCCTACCATCCCGGGACTGGGAGTAGAAGTCGGTCCCAGGAAAGAGTAGAAAAATACATGATCTGCAGACATATTCGAGAGATAATCTCTTTTCTAAGGTACCGAGTATTTGGAAACTTTTGACACGTGACCTGATCTTATATCTGTAGTGTAGATTTACAATTACCCCATAGAATCCGGTCAGAGTATACAGTATTGTGGTCGGAGAGGAGTGTAGGTTGAGACTTTTGTATGTACTGGTTACGAACAACTTAGTTCCTCCCTAAAGGTACGGTCCGTCATTGAGAAGGATTCACAAAGATTAGACAAGAAAGAACCTACGAGGTAAGGACACAATCCTGTGGAGACAGAGACAGAAAGAAATAGAGCGAGAGAAAGGAACTTACCCCTTCCTTTACCGGTGGGTGAGGTCATAAGAACGGATCTCTTAGGGCACCTGTCTCCTCGGACCACCCGACGACAGGTACCCCAACGTGTCTCAACCTGTGCTGACTTCGCTGAATAGTACGGACGTACGTAACCTCTTCCTTTACCAGTGGGAGAGGTCATAAGAACGGACCTCTTAGGGTCCCTGCCCCCTCGGACCACTCGACGGTAGATACCCCAGTGTGTCTCAGCCTGTACTGACTTCGCTGAATCGTCGTCGTCGTCGTCGAAAGGAACTGTGGGGCTACGAGGGTGAGTGTCCGTATAAGTAGAGGAGCCCAGACACAGAAGAGCCGAATGGGCATAGACGTAGAAACGAAAAAGGGGTGGGGGTGGGGTGAATCTGAAAGTGGGAATCCTTGAATTACAGACATAACTAGTGTGGAAAAATCATAAAAACTACGAAACTGTAAAACTCCGGAACGACTGAGACCTTCCCGACGGAAATTAAGGGTCTCCATCTTTTCGTGGACGGACATTCACGCAGAAAGTATACGCTGTCGGGTCGTGCCTCGGGAGGGTGGGGTGGGGGTCGATGTCGCAAATAAACTGAGAACGAAAGACCCGGTGATAAAAGGACGGGATTAGTGGGTTTCCTGTCCATGGTCCATTGTTTCCTGTCGAGGAATCTCGGAATCTCGGGCGACCTTATACATTTGACCCGTTGGGATTTGCACCACAAGGACGGAGTGGGTAAGGAGGGGTACCTCTGTGTTATTTCCGAGAACAAGGACAAACAAAGTTCAGGCAGACGGAGGACTGACTTCGGCCACGAGGGGAGCGCTGGTGGCACCGTGTGGGAAGGAGAACCTGAACCACACAATGACGACTGAAAGAAGAGTCACCGGCAGTCGAGAACGAGACAGTCAAAGTGGTACAGCCTCATTATTAGTCTGGACATGAAACGTCGTAGAAAAAGAACCCAAAACCGGGAGAACGGAGACGAAGAGAGTAGACGTGAAAGTTGTCGACAACGAGAGTCACTTAGGTCTAGAAGGGTTCTCAGAAGGAAGATCCTTTCAGACTCCTGCCCGTAGATGTACACCAAAGACTTATCGATTGTGAAAAGGGGTTGTTTGTGTATGTACATGCATGGACCTATACAGGATCGGGACGGGACTGACCGAAGGGAGCATCGAGTCAGCCATTTCTTAGACGGACGTCACACCCTCTGGACCCAAACTAAGGACCCAGTCACTCTAAGGGACCTCTTCCTTTACCGTTGGGTGAGGTCATAAGAACGGACCTTTTAAGGTACCCGTCTCCTCGGACCTCCCGATGGTAGGTGCCCCAACATTCTCAGCCTGTGCTGACTCGCTGATTTGGTGGATGGAGGGTCGAGACCCGGGAAGTACAGGGAGGACCCAGATACCGGTCCTTCGGAAGAACTTAAAGTGGGAGGAGAAAAGAGGAACGTGTCTCGAAAGGTGCACGGGAAAAACCGGACTTGCCGAAGTTGGTGAGATTCTTTATTATGGTTCTCGTGACGAAAACGACACGTAGGAGAAGAGGAGAGACACTGGGGTGGGTGTTGTAGGACCGGCGACCGGCGAGGACAAGGTCTGACCCGTCGGGGACTCCCATCATGATCGAGGCGGGGGCCACATGACTCTCGACTGCAGTTAAAGGACTTCCCTCCCCACTCAAACTGCACACCAGAGAGACGAAAAAGGGCGGAAAAGAGACTCCTCGACGGTCTGTGTGTGTGTGTGTGCTGCGTGCGCACGTGCGTGTGTGTGTGTGTGTGTGTGTGTGTGTGTGTGTGTGTGTGTGTGCGAAGATGGAATTTCGCTACGGAGACAAAATGGATACCCGTCAGTATGGGAGTTGTCAGGTTTCCTTCGGTAAGCTAAAGAAAATCTTATCAACACCCGTCATACAGACCTTGACGCACCATTTCCGTCTTAAGTCAAAACAATTACGTCCTCTTTCTAGACTTGTACCCCTAAGTCTAGGTCCCTTTCCGTTCTCTTTCTCCGTCTCTTTTTCTTCTCCTTCGCTACTCACTCACTTTTTTATCTTTCTTCCTCCTTTCCTTCCTCTTTTCTTAGTCAACTGGCCATCGAAGAACAGGTCTGACTAAGGAACCAACCACATGAGACCCTCCGACCCGATACCCGGGAGTAAAGGATTTCGGAATAAGGGGATAGATGTGACAGACATTTATTAACACAATAAGAACCCTGGGACAGTCGTAAATTCCGAGTAGGTCACCGACGGTCGACGTGAACCTACGTTTACGGACCTTTCTGGGCTTTCCACCCTCCACGACTAGATTGGGGAAAACCTCGGCGATTCTACCCGGGGTAGTAGACACGCGGCGGGGTGGGGGACGGACCGAGACGCGTGAGTTCCCGTCCGTGTCCTGACCCTCTGAATCACGGACGGTGAAGAAAGAGGAGTAGGTCTCTTTGTACTGGCCATCCATGTCCGAGTTCTAATTTCTCTAATCGCACTGGATAGGGTCGAGGTCCTTCGTCGATCGTAACCTTGTCAAACATTCAAAACTTGAGCGGTTTCACCCCACCCCCTCGATCAGGTAAGTCCTCTAAGTATTCTGTAAGACCTGGGAAGAGCGTTGACGACGACGAAGGCGTAGGTCGCTAAAGAGGTGACTCGGACAGGGGACAAGGGACTACTGGGTGACCACTAACGATGGAGCCCTTCCTACACCGACCGAGGTCGAACCTCCCCTATTCCGCTAGACCCAGAGAGTCGGACAGACGGAGGATCTTGCCGCGGTAGTGAGGGGCAGAGAAAGACTGGGAACAAATAGAGTAGAAGGGAACAAGAGACGAGATAAAACAACATTAAAGTGGGTGCCCCCTCCTTTTTTATTTTTTCAGACTATACCTCTATAGTGACCTCATTTACTGTAAATGACAATTACACCGCCGTTTACCGGAGGAGGGACTGAGCACTACAAAATTGAGAGAATTCCTTCCTTCCCCGTGACCAGAGACGAGGTCCGGGGTTCCGGTCCCCTCTAAAAAGTAGACGGAGTAATTGAGACTCCGTCCTAAAATCGGTGGTGTGGCAAGACACCTCTCTCACGTGACACCCAATTAGCGCCGTGGGGTTGTGAGCCGTCCGTCTCGGGTCCCGGTTGGAAGTCCTGGAACCAAGGAAGGGTGTAGGCGCCGAGTCCTCGATGAGTCCCAGGGGCTCAATTGAACGAACTCGAAGTAACAAAAGTAGACGGTTTACCTTTGTCGTCAGACGAGGTGACCAGCGAAACTTACTACTACTGTGATAGTACTCTACTTACAGAAACTTTCAATTGTGTCATAATTTACAATCGATGTTACTCCCAACAAAAATAAACAAAGTCACTGACGTCTCACGTCTAAAAAAAGGGAAGGGTTATAGTTGACGTCTTGTGTGAAGGCACAGATCGATAGGAACCTAGTTTAGAAAGAAAGTCTTTTCAAAGATTATATCCAGTAAAGTTACAGATCAGTTCCGATGTCAAAAAGGTCACCAGTACATACCTACACTCTCAACCTGACACTTCTTTCGGGTCGTGGCTTCTTAACTACGAAAACTTGATGCCACAACCTCCTCTGAGAACTCTCAGGGAACCTGACGGTCCTCTAGGTTGGTCAGGTAATATTCCCTCTAGTCAGGACCCACAAGAAACCTTCCTGACTACGATTTCGACTTCGAGGTTATGAAACCGGTGGAGTACACTTCTCAACTGAGTAACCTTTTCTCAGACTACGGACCTCCCTAACCCCCGGTCTCCTCTTCCCCTGCTGGCTCCTACTCTACCGACCTACCGTAGTGACTAAGCTACCTGCACTCAGACTCACTTGAGACCCTCAACCACTACCTGTCCCTCCGGACCGCACGACGTTAAGTACCCCAGTGTTTCTCAGCCTGTGCTGACTCGCTGACTTGACTTGACTTGACTTGACTTGACTTACAGTGGAGTAAACCAGAGGAATGGGGTCAAAGAGGTCAGGTCTGGTAAGAGGTGGTGCGGTCCTCCCGACAGAAAGACTTTGTGTACGGACTAGGATGAGTGTGAGTGTGTGTGTGGGAGGGTCCTCGAGGTCGACGGGTACTCAACTGAATTATGATGTTAGTCTGTTTTAAATGGGTAGTGGACGACACGCAACGTCCGTGACGATGAGCCCCCTTGCTATCATCCCTTCATCTGTCCTTTCCAACAAAACGGGAGGACTCGAAATACAAGTTCTTCCCCTCTGTATTTTACTTGTCCTTCTATCGTTCCTTCTAGCAAATCTATCACGACTCAATGCACTTCTGTCATTTTGGTCCCCTACTCTACTCTATTCCACTCCCTATGCTCGCACTCGCTGTGACCTATAGACGTGAGGCTGGGGTCATCGGCTTCCCTCGTCGACACACCTTGCGACGCCCCTCTTCCAGGAGTCCTGGCCTTTGTCGTCCGTGCCTCCGGACCGCTACCCTGCCCGAACCGTCGCGACTTCTTACCTCACCCCCAACTATACTACTCGTTCCCTTCCTACCACCTACCACGGGACTCACCCTTTCCGTCCTGGGACGTCTGGTAGCGTTCTAAGAGTGGCAGGAGATTTCCGGTCCCCTTCGGAAACGTCTCACACTCCGTCTTCTCACTGGACTAGTCTACACGGAAAACACTTCTAGTGAGACCGACGTGGTACCTTTTACCCTGAAGGTACCCACTTTGAGATCTTAACCGAAAGTTTCGGGAAATAGTCAACCCAGGTCGAATGTGGAGGTCGGTGTCCGAGGCGATTCCGAAGTGTGCGGACACGACGACCATTTGAGTCTCTCCTCGACAGAGGAGGTACGGCGTGAGGAGGTGGAGAAATTAAACCAACGACGAGAGGAAAGAAGACCCTTACGAGAGGGACGACAGGAGTCACCAGAATGGGGACACCAGTGGGTAAGACGTACGGACCTATACCCCGGTCTTGGACTCGTGTAAGAGTCCCTCTACTGACCCGTGAGGTCACGAACGGGTGATACGCGGACCGTAGCACGACCCGAGGGTCCTAAGTCCCCCTCGCTCTGTCTGTATCGGGACGGGAGTGTCTCGAGTATTAGACTTCCTACTCCCACCCGAGTCCGTGTGATACCTCGGACACGGAACCTTCTATTGGGTCCCGACATGCACCAGTAACTCCTTCGTGCCGTAGTATTTAAGTACCCGAACACCGGACACGGAACCTTCTATTGGGTCCCGACATGCACCAGTCACTCCTTCGCGCTTTAGTATCTAAATATCCGTGTACCGTAGAGTTCGAATATCTTGGTTCAGTATGATCCTCTTTTTTTGTAGTCCTTAATCTTTACTTATAAATAGTTCAGAGACCTCCTGTCCCACCGACAGATTCGAATCTTCACTATCTCCTCTACTGTCTCCTTTTCTGTATTTCGTTTGACCCTCTTTTATGTCGTTTGTACTGTCTCCTAATGATAGAAATAATTCCTTTCTCACGTACGTTTAGTTAATTTAAGTGATTCTGGGGTCGGCTGTTCACACGTCTCCCGTGTTTCTCTGTTAAGAGTTTTCTCCTTCGTGTATGTTTGTGTTCGTTTTGTACAAGTAAGATTGTTAGTTTCTATGCGAATAATTTTGGTCCTCTATTGTGAAAAACGGAGGACTTAATTGTTGCAAAGTTGTTTCTTTCTCCTCCTACCGGTCACGAAACCTCTCACCCGACTGTCTCTAGGAGAGTACGTAACGACCATCGACGCATTTGATCCCGTCGGCAAAACCTTTTATCAAACCGTTACATATACTACTCAGAGTTTTATACTAAATTAAAATCATTAAATTAAAACCGTAAAAAAAGGGTATCCTTCTAAGGGGTTTTATCTCTTTTCAAGATACGTGTTTCTAAGGGGGGTGGGGGGCTCGTAATAAATATCATCGGTTTCCTCCCCGCCCCACCCCACCCCTCCTGGTTTACCGTTGGTCTTTCCCATGTCTATAGGTATATTCCTTTGTGAGACACCGGGAAATTTCTCTACAAATACTCTACGAATAAGAGACACGATTTCAATTCACCGTTTCCTCCTGCCTTGTTTCTCAATGAATACATCGTACAAACATGAGTTTCCCCCTTTTTAGTGTCTGACTAACTGAATTGTCAAAGGGTGTGGCGACCTATCTACTCGTGTAGGGACCCCATAACCAGACCCCTGTCCCTACACCTGACCCAGTGGAGCAAACGTAGGAGATTCCAACCACTGAACCATTTTCTGTACCCCCTCCCCAATCAGGGTCAGAAGGAACCCCTTGAACTAGATCAGGGGGTTGAAGACTCACTCGAAGGTTTGACATACCAAAGGTATTGGTCGACCCCAGGTAAATTGCTTCCTCCGTTGTTCCAAGTCTTACCAAATAGGGAACGAGCTCCAACGTGCCTACACACCATCCCGACCATGACCTTAAGTCCGGTAGACTTAAGTTTGGTCACGTCGGCGGACGGAGATGTAGACGTAGTCACCTGCGCGTCAAATAAATGAACCGTCCACATACACGAGGTGGGTATGTGTAAAACTCACATGTGTGGAACATACATATAAGTCACGTGTGTATTGGGTTGGGTGGTGTCAATGGACCTAACAAGGTCAAAATACAGAATTTCAGCCCTCGTTGGCAACCAGAGGGATTCGCAGACACACAAAGTGACGAAACATTTGTGTGTGAACTACGTAGGGGCACATAGAGAACCGTGCAGACCCAACCGAAAAGACGGCGTTTGACAGACGATGAAACCGAGGTCGGTGGGTCAGTCGAAGTGTTGTAGAGATCGGGACCCGGTCTAAGAATAACAGGACAGGCTCTCTCCTCCCCGAACTCCCTTCGGGGGTTCAGACCAAGGGTTCTCGGTCACAAGGCAGCGTCCGTCGGTGGTACCGTGGTAGATCGGCCGAAGAACCTTCGGCTATTTGCAGGGAGGGGCGACTATAGGGACGAGACGAGTCGGGTCCTCATCTAGACAAACGAAAGTAGTCCGTCTTTACGTGAACGGAGAACGGAGAGCGCCGAATTAATCGAGATTACGCCCGCCTCCGACAGGAACCTGCCGAAGGGCGTCGACGGGAGACGACCGGCCGTCGGCGTAACCGCCGACCTGGGTCCCTTGGTCTGCGACGCCAAAGGCGGACTCTCAGACGTCGGTTCTCCGAACAAAGGGTCTCTCTGGGACTCTGCCTCTCCGTCAATGTTGTTTTTTGGAATACTGGTCAGAACCGTGTGTCTCGTCGGGTTCAGGGAGGGAGGATTTTATTTATACATGTTTCTACAAAGGGACACAGGTACTCCTTTCGATCCAGTAATTGTAGTTGGACACAAACTTTCGTGTCAAGATTGGAACTGCTTAAACGCGTTCGACGACGGACAAAGACTCGGAACTAAAAGAGCAGAGTAGACATTTTACCCGTGGTGGTATCCCAAATAGTAAGCCAAGAACTCTCGGAATTAACTCTTACAGACGTTTCAGGACTGGTCACAGATGGTGTCCCTTAGGACTATTTACCACTCACAATAATAATTACTACGACGATAACCTCGACGTCGATCGTGACCCCGACAAAACGGAAGGGACGTCACTATCCTCTTCCGACACGGCTAGTTTACGAAAAACTTAACCGAGAACTGTATAACAATTCTAAACTGTTTGTAGAAAACTAATAATGATACAGGGTTCACAACAGGTTCTCTACTTTGTCCATATCTTTATTTATTGAGTGACCTGGTTTCCGTCTCATTGACGCGATTTAGACTTTATTTCATCTCTCAAGAAAATAAGTCAACTTCACACAAACATTGTATTATTACTATTATTATGTTAGAGTACAAACAGATCGTAAAAAGTCCAAAGTATCAGGAAAGGATCCGGGGAGTCTCTCTATTACCTACACTCACGACATCTTTTATCTGTCGAAAGACGTTTTAATTCCACTAAACATAACTTCTCACTTCAAACAGATATAGGAAGTAACTGATTTGTTTAGCGAGAGAGGGCAATCTAACTATTTCTGCTGGAGTCTTCGTAGCTCAGTCCCTGAGAGTCCCGCTCCTCTCTGACAGACAACGACAGAGGTAGTAAAGACAAATGTCCTGTCGACAGTTCGTCCTTAGACACGAGACAGACTTACGAAGGCCCCTACCCCATGAGAGAAGGACAGATTCATCTCCGACTAGACAGTGGCTTACGTGTCTATGGGACTCACGAGACGGAGAGAAAAGGAGAATCGTGGACTTTGATCCGTCGGTCAATACAAGCACAACGGAGGTTTATGGCGTCGGAGAAATAGGGGTACCGGGGACGTGTTTATAGTGAAGGTGAGAGGACGTTAGTGTCAGTAAAATATTAACCTGACAGTCTGAAGGGAGAAGCGGGACTGGGTAGGAGGAGTGACGACAACGGTGTCGTTTAGACTAGAGCTTCAGGGAGCAAATTCGGGAAGCGGAGAGGGGACGGACCCCTTTGGGTCCGAGGAATCCGGGTGCTGCTCTCGGAACGGTCGGACCGGAGACCGGAAGAGGACCTCGTCTCCGACCGTTTGGTGCCGGACACCCGGTTTACGTCGGGTGTCGGACACAGATGGCACTCGTTTCTTACCGAAGATGGAAACGTCTTCGTTTTACACCGTGACAATCGGAAAAAGGAACGATTCCAACGAACTTCTCAACTCCTGTGAGAGAGAACACGATGTTTCGAACTTTATGAATGGTAGACTGGGGAGTAACTTTTTCAATCGAGTCGAGGACTATCGGGGTGTGTGACTGAAAGGTTGGTGGTCTCTATTGAACGGTCTGAGGTTCGTGTTCCACAAGAGGGGAGACAGATATTGTAGAAGGGGACGCACAGAGAGACTGTGTGAGTGTGATTGGGAAGTTACAATTGTCGATTACTCGAACCGATGAAACACAGTTCTTGGTGATGTTCATGAAATGTACCCAATTAAGTGAATTCGGTGTGTTGTTTGGACACCCCCTCTATAATAACAGGGTAAAATGTCTCCTCCTTTGACTGTACGGTCTCCAGTGAACGGGTCCAAGGTCTGGACGCTTCCCCAGTTCGACTAACTTCTGAGTCGAGGGCACAGGAGACCCTTCGTTCGGGAGAGTCTTGAGGACCTCCGTTAACAACAAGGGAAAGGAGTCCTGAAGGGACCACCGAGTCTGCCATTTCGTAGAAGGATGTTAGACCCTCTGGGTCCAAACTAGGGACCCAGCCCTTCTAGGGGACCTCTTCCTTTACCGTCGGGTAAGGTCATAAGAACGGACCTCTTTAGGTACCTACCTCCTCGGACCACCCGATGTCAGGTACCCCGGTGTTTCTCAGTCTGTGTTGACTCACTGAAGAGAAAGAAAGGAGTCTATTGAAACACGGATGGACCTTATATCATATAAGGGACCTTCCAACGGTGACGAACAAAGACTCCGAAGGAAAACGGGTACACCTCTGGACGATCCCCGGTACCGAGTACATAGAATGTAAAGACTAGAGTAGGCGGTACTACACAGGTCTGACTGAGTGGTGTCCACGACCTTGTGGCAAGTTCACTCAGCCCACCGTCCTAAAGGGTGTCCGTTCGGGTCACCCGACAAAATCCTCACGTAACTGTCACACCCAGGTTGACTGGAGGACGAAGTCCTTCTCCTGAGCAACTGAATTCCCAGTTCCCTCCGTAGTCGTGGAGTCTTGAACTTTGAGAATGAAACTTCGGAACTCTAACTGGATCCCCACCCCTATCCTGTCTAAGAAGGTCCCAACCAGAGGGACTTCTTCTACCTCTAAATTCAGTTCTTCCTTGTCGTGTAGAATTTTGCAGATACTTTTACCGTTTTTCTTCATTACGGAGGTTCATCCCTAGACTATTCAGAGGAGATACCATTTCTCCACATAATAAATACGAGAATTAAAATTCTAACCTTCGAGTCAGTTTTCCTCCACCGATAACTTCGAGTTAATATTTAAGGAGTAGAGTCCCAATAATAGAGACAATAATAATAATAATAGTAATAATAAATAACCTCACGTCAAAGGGTCCACCGAGTGACCACTTTTTAGACGGAGGTTACGTTCTCTACATCCTCCACGACCAAACTGGGGACCCAGTCCTCCTAGAGGACCTCCTCCTCTACCGTCGGGTGAGGTCGTAAGAACGACCTCTTAGGGTACCTGTCTCCTCGGACCACTCGATGTCAAGTGTCCCAGTGCTTCTCAGCCTGTGCTGACTCACTGACCCGCACGTACGTGCCCGCATTAACTTATAGACTCCTAGAACTTTCCGAGGAAACAAGAATTAAGAACCTCAGGGTCCTACTCTTATGACATCCATAAGTCAGGTGTAAGTTCTTAGTGTTGACCGATTCCAGACTCCTTCGGAATTAGTAGCGGGTCAAGTTAGGTCACACGTCTTTATGAACCCGTTCTCTGACTAAGTGGACCTTGCCGTGTCCCCGTAGAGCGTTCGGAGCCCACTCCCCGTATACACCCAGTGTTCGTCGACCTTCCACCGAGGTGGTCGGTGCAGCGGAGAGAGGAGTACTGAGAGGACAGCCGGTGAAGGTAAGAGGGACCGAAGGGGAGACTCCGAGTCTTGTGCCGCCGAAGGACACCAAGAGTGGTGAGCACAAGGTACTGGGAGTGGCATCTACTCCCTAATCACACTTTCAGGGTCTCTCTGGGGGCTGACTGGACTGAATAGACATCCCGAATGGAGACCTGGTCAATCGATACTACACCCCGGCCCTACTCTGTTGTTCCTTACCAGCGGTCCCCGGGGAGAGACACATACTTCCTGTAGGGGTCTCAACCCCTCCTCGCCTAACACTCGAGTCACTGATGAGGTCAACCATCGGTGATGATTTCTACTCTTATCTCCAGATCGTTCTGACAATCTATAAGAGAGAGAGGGAGAAAAAAAATTGTTTTGGACCCTGATTCTTTATGACAAACCTCAGAAGTCAAGTCAAGTCAAGTGAACGAGTCAGTACAGGCTGAGAAACGTTGGGGTACTTTGTGTCATGCGGTCCGGAGGGACAGGTAGCGGTTGAGGACTTCAGATGGGTTTGGGTACAGGTAACACAACCACTACGGTAGGTCGGTAGAGTAGGAGATAGCAGGGGAAGAGGACGGGAGTTAGAAAGGGTCGAAGTCCCAGAAAAGTTTACTCAATCAAGCGTAGTCCACCGGTTTCACAACCTCAAAGTCGAAATCGTAGTCAGGAAGGTTACTTGTGGGTCCTGACCAGAGGGAGTCTTACCTGACCAACCTAGAGGAACGTCAGGTTCCCTGAGAGTTCTCAGAAGAGGTTGTGGTGTGAAGTTTTCGTAGTTAAGAAGACGCGAGTCGTCTTTCAAACCTCAGAACTCAGGAAGGAAATGCTTCTTCTCAAAACCTTCTGGAGGGTGAACGATCCGACAAAATACAAGTCAGGAGTCTCGTCGGTATACTCCTCCAATAAAAGTGAGGNAGAGGTTGTGGTGTTAAGTTTTCGTAGTTAAGAAGACGCGAGTCGTCTTTCAAACCTCAGAACTCAGGAAGGAAATGCTTCTTCTCAAAACCTTCTGGAGGGTGAACGATCCGACAAAATACAAGTCAGGAGTCTCGTCGGTATACTCCTCCAATAAAAATGAGGGTAGTACGTGTACTCCTTTATCTCCGCGACGTCAAAGTGACGAGATGGACTCCTACGAGTCGACCGTGTCCAGGTCGGGCCCTCCCCTTAGGCCTGGAAACCCATGGGATTCCGGAACGGGAAATGAAACGTGTCGAAATATGGAAGGTGGTCGACCTTGTAGTAAAATGAGAAGACACGAAACCAAAGAAGAAGATGTTTTCCACTAGGAAAGGTTAAATTTTGAAGTAGAAAAGATAAATTAAAAGTGTGGAAAAAACACAGACACAAAAAAAAAAAAGGAAGGGTAAGAGTTGTCTGTAGACACAGAGATTAAGAGACTATTGACTGTGTAGGGGACATTAATGTCTTCTTTCTATGAGAGCGGAACACTTAAAGACCCGTCAGTTCATCACCCGACCAATTATAGAGTGAGGTCAAAATACCCCCTCCCTTCCATATACCCCAATTTCATCTACTTTAGGTACTAGCTTTCTGATCCGAGATTCAAGTCGAAGGTGCGATTGAACACACTTACGGTCACACTACGAAAAAGAGGTCTTGAAGTCAAAAGAGTAGACATTTTTTCTCCAAGGTGGACGTAGGGGATCTGGTCCGTCATATACACACGTGCGTACGACTTCAGCGAAATCAACACCGGTTAAGAAACACTAGGGGACCTGACATCGGAAGGTCCGAGAAGACAGGTACCCTAAAAGGTCCATTCTTATGACCTCACCCAACGGTACAGGACGAGGTCCTCTAGAAGGAATACACCCTACCTTGGGTATAGTGAATGCAGAGAACGTAACCGTCCGCCCAAGAAATGGTGATCGTGGGGGACCCTTCGGGGGTCCCTTATGCACCAACCCGATGATTCCTTAGAAAAAATTTTGGTCAAGTACATCCTCCTGAAAGTCACGATATTCGAAGGAGACAGGGACAAGGATGTTCACAAGAGTAGATATTTTACGACGTTCAACCTGTTTTGCGAAACGGAAGAAGGTTGAGAGTTTAAGTGTTGGAGATCAAAGACTTTACACGTGGGTTGGACACGCAGAGGGACGGAGTGGGGTGTGGAGTGGGGACGTCCCCAAGGACAAGTACGTGTCGGTGGACTCGACCGAGGGACGAGGAGGGGACGGAGGAGAGGGGTAGTAGGGTCGCTGAGTGAGTGGGAGTCTCGAGGGTCTCTATTGAGGGTCGCCGCCCGGGAGAGGTGAGTCGAATCTTCCACCGGTGTGTGACCCGGTTTATTCGAAGAATGGTCGTACACTCCCCTACCGCAATCTCACGGGTAGAAAAAAATCGAAACGAAATCTCCCTTCGACTAAACTCTTATGTAAACCTTCTGCAGGGAGATTACAGTACGAACCCCGAAATACTTCAACCCCTGGGTCTCTCTCTTCAAGAAGGTACAGAGAGACCACGGAGGACGACGAAGTTTCTAGTCACCACAAAAAGAGTGGAGGGTCCGGGGAGCCTTTAGTAAACCGAGGTGGACTTCGACCGACACAGACACCATCGTTCCGAAATTTCGAGACCTGTACCCTAATCTTTCAGACTAGTCACAACACTTGAAACCCTTCAGTGAAGTGAAGAGTCAAAACTAAAGGAGTAGGTACTTCATAATTGTAGTAATTGACGTCAATTATTCTGTCGTTTGTGTTAGTCTCGGTTGTAAGTGTCTCAAGAACGATGGATGACCCGTCGCTCCACAAGGTATGTGGTAGAGTAAATTAGGAGTCTTATCAGGAACTCAACTTTATAATAGTAATAACGATAAAAAGTCCGTCCTCCTCATTTCGAGTTCCCTGACGTCGTTGAGTGGATCAGATCTTTTGCCGTCTTGGACCTTAGGTTTGGGTCGAGAGAGACCAAAGTCTCGGTCATGCGAACTGATAATATGATGTGAGGACCCGAGCCGGACTCTGTCAAGGTCGATAGGTGACGACACATCGTACGGTGGGGTTTCGAATCATTGTATTTCGTTGCCGGTGACGTAATACAAACACCCAAGAAAGCTATTCCTTCAACCGTCCTGTGTCACTTCTACGGAAAAGACACCAAGTGTTACACGTCATAGAGTAGACTCTTCTAAGTCTTTCAGACTTCTAAAAACAAATCGTGGACCCGACCCTACTGAACTTCCGATCCGAGGAAGACTTTCACAACCGGTCTCACGGACGTAAATTGAGAGACACATCCAACCAGTGTTGTACTACCGGAGACCCATAAACTTGAAGAATACACAAGGGAGTCCCGAGGTTCTTACTTACTTCGACACACGGAAAAATACTAGATTGGAGTCTTTAGTGTACCGTTATGAAGAAGGGTGACAGAAACAGTTTCATCAGTATTCGAATGAGTCTAAGTTCCCCAGTCTTGTATCTAGACGGAGAGTCTCCGACCTCAAAATTTCTAAAAACAATGTTTGGTGGTAGTTAGCCCAGTCGACACTCGACACGACCCCGTAGTCTGATCCAACTACTCCTCTGACTTCTGCGACTACCCCAGTCCCGGTCCCCCGTGAGTAACCAATATACCAACCGGATTTTTACTTGAAAGACTCTCAGACTTCATATTTCTTTCCGGTCGCACCACCTCTTTCGGGTCAGAACGATACTCAGTCGAGACAATAAGTTCTGTCGATTAGATCGTATAGGACATCACGACGTCTCAAAAGGTCCGTCACCACTACCCGCTTTGACTAGTCCCTCGTCTAATGCTAGTATATTAGATCAAAGGACTATTATCAAGTACCAGCTCTTGTACTCATAACCTTACTCTGTCTGTGCCCAAGTTTACGTTTGAACTGATAAAGGATCGAAACACTTGGACTCGCTTATTGAACTGGAAAGGTTCAAAGTCAAGTGAGAATACACTTTATCGTATTATTTTTTATCATGGAGAGAGTATCCTGACAACACTCTTAATTTAAATTTTTCACGGATTGAACTGTAACCCTTGTATCATTCGTGACTAGTTTGTAGTCAAGTCAAGTCAAGTCAGCGAGTCAGCACAGGCTGAGAAACACTGGAGTACTTAGCGTCGTGCGGTCCGGAGGGACAGGTAGTGACAGAGCGTCTCAAGTGAGTTTGAGTACAGGTAGCTCAACCACTACGGTAGGTCTGTAGAGTAGGAGACAACAGGGGAAGAGGAGGACGGGGGTTAGGGAGGGTCGTAGTCTCAGAAAAGGTTACTCAGTTGAGAAGTGTACTCCACCGGTTTCATGACTTCAAAGTCGAAATCGTAGTAAGGAAGGTTTCTTTAGGGTCCCAACTAGAGGAAGTCTTACCTGACCAACCTAGAGGCACGTCAGGTTCCCTGAGAGTTCTCAGAAGAGGTTGTGGTGTCAAGTTTTCGTAGTTAAGAAACCACGAGTCGGAAGAAGTGTCAGGTTGAGAGTGCAGGTATGTACTGGTGACCTTTTTGGTATCGGAACCGATCTGCCTGGAAAAAACCGTTTCATTACAGAGACGAAAACTTATACGATAGATCCAACCAGTATTGAAAGGAAGGTTCCTCATTCGCAGAAAATTAAAGTACCGAGGTCAGTGGTAGACGTCACTAAAACCTCGGGGGTTTTTATTTCAGACTGTGACAAAGGTGACAAATGGGCAGATAAAGGATACTTCACTACCCTGGTCTACGGTACTAGAATCAAAAGACTTACAACTCGAAATTCGGTTGAAAAAGTGAGAGAAGAAAGTGAAAGTAGCTCTCCGAAAAATCAAGGAGAAGTGAAAGACGGTATTCCCACCACAGTAGACGGATAGACTCCAATAACTAGACCGTTAGAACTAAGGTCGAACACGAAGATGGCCGGTTCGTAAAGAGTACTACATGAGACGTATCTTCAATTTATTCGTCCCACTGTTATATGTCGGAAGTGCATGAGGAAAAGGATAAACCTTGGTCAGACAACAAGGTACAGGTCAAGATTGACAACGAAGGACTGAACGTATATCCAAAGAGTTCTCCGTTCAGTCCACCAGACCATACGGGTAGAAAAAGTCTTAAAAGGTGTCGAATAACACTAGGTGTCTCAGTTTCCGAAACCGTATCAGTTATTTCGTCTTTATCTACAAAAAGACCTTGAGAGAACGAAAAAGCTACTAGGTCGCCTACAACCGTTAAACTAGAGGCCAAAGAGACGGAATAGATTTTGGGTGAACTTGTAGACCTTCAAGTACCAAGTGCATAACGACTTCGGACCGAACCTCTTAAAACTCGTAATGAAATGATGCACACTCTACTCACGTTAACACACTATCAAACTCGTAAGAAACCGTAACGGAAAGAAACCCTAACCTTACTGTTGACTGTAAAAGGTCAAGACACCGGTGACGACTCAAAAGGTTTAAAGGACGTATAACTCACGTCGTGAAAGTGTCGTAGTAGAAAGTCCTAAACTTTATCGAGGTGACCTTAAGGTAGTGGAGGTGATTGAAACAAGTATCACTACGAAAGATTCCGGGTAAACTGAAGTGTAAGGTCCTACAGACCGAGATCCACTCACTAGTGTGGTAGTACTAATAGAACCAGCACTTCTAGAAAAACATGTCAAGAAGACACATAAGGACGGTGGAGAAGAATTACAGAAGACGAAGACAATCTAGGTTGGTAAAGACAGGAAATAACTCGGGTAGAAACGTACTTTACAAGGGAACTATAGAGATTAAAAGAACTTCTCTAGAGATCAGAAAGGGTAAGACAACAAAAGGAGGTAAAGAAACGTAACTAAGGACTCCTTCCGAAAGAATAGAGAGGCACGATAAGAAACCTGGAGACGTACTAGACGTACGTCTAGAATACAGAAAGAAAAAGAGGAAACGAAAAGCGAAGAGAAGAAAAGTGTCGATAAACATTCCGGAGGGGTCTGTCGGAAAAACTAAAAACATAAAGAAAAGGTACCCCTACCAGAACTAGGGAAAGAGGACATGTTACAGTACTTGGAGGCAGGTGTCAAGTAGTCCGTGAGATAGATAGTCTAGATCAGGGTATTTAGATAAAGAGTGAAGGTGACATATTAGTATTCCCTAAACTAAATCCAGTATGGCCTTACCAGATCACCAAAAGGGATGAAAGAAGTTAAATTCAGACTTAAACCGTTATTCCTCAAGTACTAGACTCTGTGTCAATCGAGGGTCAGAATAAAAACGACTGACATATCTCGAAGAGGTAGAAACCAACGTTTCTTATCTTAGTCAGACTAAAACCACAACTGGTAGACCACTACAGGTACACATCTCAGAAGAGAACACAACAACCTTCTTCCACAAACGATACTGGTCACGCAAGAGAACCGGTTTGAGATAATCGGAAACGGGACGAAGTAAGGCGTAAGGTTCCGGTTTAAACGGACAATGGGGTCCACAAAGAACTGAAGAATGAAAACGTAAGGTCAGGGGATAGTACTTTTCCTGTAGAAAAAACCCACAATCAAGATCTTCCAGAACATCCAGAAGTATCTTGGTAAGTTGAAGTCGAAGAAGTCACAATGACAAACCCCGTATCCGAACCCAATGACACTGTAACTTACCAAACGGAACCTTTACTTGTCTCTAGTAAGACAGTAAAAACTCTAACGTAGGTTTATGACGTAAAGCCTGAGAACTGGTACGACAACTGGTACTACCGATGAGGTAAAGAAGATTCCCTAAGGACGGGTGTCATCATCTATATTACCAGTAGACTCAATTTAAGTGCGTAGGGTCAGGTAAAATCGAGCGACTAAGGATCTTACAGTTGTAAGTCAGAACGGTAGAGAACAAACTGGTGAAGGGTAAACGAACTAAGTACCTGGACTGTAAGGTCCAAGGATACGTTATAACGAGAAATGTCGTAACCTGGAACGAAGATAGTGGTCAGTGTAGGTGTCGACCCATAACAAAAACGAAACCGAGATAGGGAAGTAAGAAAGACCTCAATAAAGAGGTGACTGGAGGTCATCGTATAACCCGTGGATGACTGGACCCCTCAAGGAGAAAGTCATAGGATAGTAAAACGGAAAAGGACGACAAGTACCCCAAGAGTTCCGTTCTTATGACTTCACCAAACGGTAAGGGAAGAGGTCACCTGGTGTAAGACAGTCTGGAGAGGTGGTACTGGGCGGGTAGAACCCACCAGGGTGTCCCGTACCGAATCAAAGTGACTCAATCTGTTCCGACACCAGACACACTAGTCTAACCGATCAAAAGACACTCATACCAAAGTCACACAGAGGGGAGACTACGGGAGAGTCTTGCGGATGGTAGAATGAACCCAAAGAGAATGGAACCTGTACCCCATAGAGAAGTACCGACGAGGTCGTTTCACGTCGGTGATGCAGAATGGAACCTGCTCCCTATAGAGGAGTGTCGGCGGGGAGGACTGGAATTTGCACCTCATCGAGGAGAGCCGGGAGGACACGGGTACGTCGACGACGAGGAACCTGTACCCCATCGAGGAGGGTGACCACGGGGACTGGAACTCGTTCCCCATCGAGAGAACGAAGTCAGTACAATTTAAGATACAGTGGGATACATCGGACGGTCCGAGGAGACACTACCCTAAGAGGTCCGTTCTTATGACCTCACCCAACGGTACGGGAGAGGGTCCCCTAGAATGGTTGGGTCCCCAACTCGGGAACACAGAGGACGTGACCGTCCGTCCAAGAAATGGCGAACGTGGTGAACCCTTCGGGAAAGACTCACGAATGACACACCGTTGGTGACAGGACAAGTAATAACAATATAAATGACAACGACAACCGTCTGTAGCAGATAGACGACAAACAAGTCCCCTCCCCGACTCGGTCATCCCTCCATCTACTTCGGCAGACCCGAAGTCCTTTGGTTATGGTTGTCGGTCCACATGTCCAACCCATTGGGTCCCCTTATTTCTTTCGGGTTTCCGGGTAAACCCGTGAATCCATACGTTCCCAAAGGGGCTCAAACAGTCACTGTGATAAGGGTTAAGATCCCGTCTACATGTAGACTCCCTGAACCCCTTCCTCGACCTTCAAGGACTCTGACATGCAGACGTACCGACCCCACGTCTCCTTCCTCCCCGGTGTGACAGGAAGAACCTCAACACTTGGAGTTTTCTCTGTCTCCTACTCTGACACGAAACATTCGTACCTTCCAAACTGTTGGGACCCTTATTACGTCTACTACGGGGAGACATCGTCCGTAGACAAACGTCAAAAGTGATTAAAAATTGTACGACACAACCTCGTCTCGTCCGAGACTTCAGTCCGAGATGAAGAATAGTCACTACTGAAGTCGTTTAAAGGTAAAAGAAACTTGGAGTCAGAAGGGTAGATAATTCACACCTATTATTATTGGTATTGGTAGAATTAAACACACTCGTAATTTACTTTAGGGTAGATTTATAAAACTGTATCTCATTCGGATACAAAAAGTCACAGGCAATCTGAGGGTCTAATCTTGAGGGGTTTCGTGGACAAATTTCATGTCAGGGATTTAGAGGAGGATAATCTCAGAGAAGTGACGAATAAAACGAGGTATAAAGGGATTTTGAAAATGATGCACTACGTATCATATGAATGTTTAAAAGAATAACAGACAAAAGAGGTAAGGAAAGACGATTTGAGGTATTCATTTCTTCCGTTACCGTCGGGTGAGGTCATGAGAACGGACCTTTTAGGGTACCTGTCTCTTCGGACCTTCCGACGTCAGGTACCCCAGTGGTCCTTAGGCTGTGCTGACTCGCTGAAGTGAAAGTGAAAAGTACAAGTACGTAACCTCTTCCTTTACCGTTGGGTGAGGTCACAAGAACGGACCTGTTAGGGTCCCTGTCGCCTCGGACCACACGAAGACAGATACCCCAGCGTCTCAGCCTGTGCTGACTTCGCTGAATCGTCGTCTGAGGTATTCCCATCCCCGAAAAACGACGATATGGAGGTCGACGATCTTGCCACGAACTACTCACCTTTATTTTCTTGTGTCCCCATTCACCCTTAGAGACCTTCTCAGAAGTCCAGTCGGAAAAGGTTTTAGTGGGGTCCCCGAAGAATATGTGTGAGTCCAAACTCTTGGTGGTGTCTTCCAACAAAACACATGGTTACACTAGTTGTACCCAACAAAAAAGGGAAGAAAGGAGAGATTCACTGAATTTAAACAAATTGAACGAATCTCTTAGTTTAATGGTTCTTCTCTATTGTTTCACTCATCGAGACCCTACCTACCCCCAATAGACTAATTGGGAACTCGTGGGGTAGGAGACAACGTCTCTATATTTTTGAAATTCCCCTCTCCGAGACTGAACCACATAACACCACCCTCTTTCCATCCTTAGGGAATCCGTGACGGGAACGTTTACCTACGGACCCCTACATTTCTAAGACCCTCAAGACCTCTTTTGTCAGACGGAAGACTGGGGTGGAAGACAAGTCAAACTGAGTCCCGGAAAGAGTGAGCTGAGAGTGGTGTCATCTGAACCCTCAATCGGATTGATGACTGGTTTACCACGTACCGGAGTTGGAGTCGTTCTACCTGGTCCGGAGTTTTGCCCTGGGACGAAGGACCCTACTCGACCGAGATCGAGTCTTACTGTCTAGTCGAAGGTCAGGACCCTCTCTTGGGTCTACCGTCCGACTGGTCTTAGGTCTCCGGGACCCTCAGCTACCTTCAAACTCCAGAGTGTCCCGTGTGCTCCCTGACTCCGACCACCCCTTCTCTCGACCGTAGGTACCGTATGGACGATGGGTCGACACGGATTACTACAGAGACTGAAAGTCCAAATCGTCAATGACCGATACACTGTGACCCAATCACCGAAGGGAGGGAATCGGAACCAACACAGTAGGTATTTGACCCTCACCATTATTGTGGTAGAGGACCCCTACCAGTACTTCTACACTACTTCTAGTCTCTTGAGGTAGTCCTCATCCGGGTTCTGTAAACAGAAGAAAGAAAAGATTGAAGATTTTAGGGTTCTGTGAATTCCTTTTTGTTTCCTCTTTTAGTCTAATTCCTCCCACCGACGATGTACTTCGTCCTCTACGTCAAGACCCCTGTCCTCGACTCCCCTCCCTCCACGCGTGGCCCCCCTAAAACCTCGGTGAACTAAATTCTTCGACCTCGATTAGTCGGGAAGAGCCGAGTAGTGTCCGGAACGTTAGTCCCGAGGTGGACGAGAGGACGACGAGACGGGAACCCCTTCGTTGGTCTCGGTTAAAGAGACGTAACAAGAGGGTCGGGAGGCGGAACTTCCGTGTGAGACTCGAATCGGTCCTCCCTCACCCTCCTGAGTCTCAAGGTCCGGGCCCGAAGTCTAGGCCCGACGGGTCACACCGTGGAAGTGGATAGAGTGCTCCGAATCCTCCACCACACTGAACCGGTCCCAGAGTATCTTTCGGTCCAGACCTCTTTTCTTCCCGAAAATACAAGTACAGGTACCCGTGAATCAGTGAGTAGGTAAAGGGTAATACCCACGACCTGGGGTACCCGGTGTGTTCCGGTGTAACGGAAGGATTACCATGTAAGAAAGGTCACGAAACACGAAAGAAGAGATTCTAGGTTTCCGTAAGTAAGGTCACCATTGAATTGAGTCTGAACCTACCCCCGGTACCTGTTTAAAGACGGATGGGAAGGTACGGGAAGTAGAGTCAGGATCCAAAAGTTCGGAATCTTTAACGATTCCTGCGGTCCTTTAGCACCTAGGTCAACCTCAGTCACCTTAAATCAAATAAACTTTACTGACATTGACTTACTTTATCTTAATGATTTGATTTACCTTTATTAACTTAACTTTATATTGTTTAACCCAACTTAACTCTAATTAACTTTACTTTAGTTACCTGTTACATAACTTAGTACCATGACCTCCTCCAGACCTGTAGTGGAGGAACTTGGACGAGTAACACATCACTCCCTTAACTTCGAGTCTTTTCCCCTCCCGTCTCACACTACCACCCAGTTACTGAAACTGTTCCAGTTCTTTCACCGTCGTGGTCCGAAGGTTTGATCCAATACACTGAGGGTCCGGTCGTAGATAGGGTGATCCTGTACAAAGGTCCTAGCCATCCCAGGTTCTGATCCAAAGTCTTTCGTCTGTTCCTCATTTACCGTCAGTCCTTCACTTCTACTGAAACCCTTTATTAATTCGTAGGATTAAACTTATCGGAAGAACTGGATTACTTATTGGTTCCAACAGGAGAGAGGGGACTCCAACTGAAAAGTCTAGAAGGATAGACTTGATCCTTTTCTTTCTCTTTGGACTCTGAGACTCGGATTACCGTCTTTCATACCGTCCCTTCAAAAAACCTCCCAACAACATTTACTTTAACACAAATGAAACTCCTTATTTCCATAATATGAAAGTCTACGGGTTAGTATCTAGTAACACGAACTTTCAGATTCAAATTATGGTAAGGAATCTATTACAATTTTTCAAGATACTTTTATGTGTACACGATTCACTTCTGTCGTATAAATTATAGGTGTGTAATCACATTATTGGAATAGGATAGTAGATAGATTGTGCTCTTACTTCCGAACACATTTCCCACTTTTCTTTAAGCCAAACTTTCTCCCTTCGACCTAGTCACCAGTTACGAAAATAATTGTTGACCATATTTAACGAAACTTAAATTTAGACTTTCAGAGACATTACTCCTCCGTAATAAGAATTCTCCTTTCACAATACATTATTCAAACCTAAGGATTCCTTTCCGTTTATCGTTGGGTAACTGGAGGGAACGGGGATAGGAGGACGTTTATTGGTGTTTACTATTAGTTGTCTTATTTGGTTCAAAGTGCTCATCAGAAGTATTGTTGAACCCCTCCATTCCGTCCGTGGGAACCGGAGTGAATTACCTCCTCTTTCGTTCGGGTCTCTAGAAGTTATTGAGTGGAATCCAGTGTGTCAGGTAGGGTCCGTCTCCTTCCCGGTCTAGAGTTTAGAACCGGGGGGTTTAGGTCTCGGGAAAGTTTGTGTCACGAACAACCACTAAAATGTTGGCTTTAGGTAAAAGTATATCAACAAGGAGACAACACACCCTATTCCCACCACCTTCAGGACCTCACCTCTGGAGTCTGTCGGTTCCCACCGAGGTCAGATAGAGTGTCTGAACTCGGCGGTACCCCGTTGGAGACCTCACACATTATCAGGATTACTCGGCACCGCGAACAGCTCCATACACCAGGCCTGCGAACAACGACACTATACCTCTATTAACCCGGACGGTGCCCTTGTCGTTTGACCGGCTGTCCGAGAATCGTCTGACGTCCGACACCCGTCTTACTGTGTGACTCCCTACGACGGTCGATGGGACCGAAGACAAAGAGACTACAAATACTAGTGTCAGCAGAGTATAGTGGTTCGAGGTTTTGGTCTTCCTTCTGGAGATATCCTCTACTAAACCTGTGACCTCCATCTAAAACCGTGGTCGGGGATTGCCAAAGTCTACTTTCACTTAACTCAAGTCCTTCTAGATGTTTCCCTTTTAGTATCAGTAGATGGAATCTGGGTGTGCAGAGGTTAGGTCCCCTGAGAGTCCGGGGAGGGTCCCGAACCGGGCTGAGACTCGAGGTACATTTTAGGTGTCCTCCACGGAGTCGGTCTGTGATTCACTGTAAGGTAAAGAAACTGAATTAAAGTCAAAGATAAAAATGGGGGGCATAGTCATGGACCCAACAGAAATACAAGGGAATACTAGTTCGGGGACGTGAATGGACAAAGACGGCGAACTAAGATTGGTAGTAGGTAAGTGTTTATACATTACTTGTGACAAATACGCTATCTAAGACAAGATTTAGAAACACTCTATTATCAATTTTTCGGATCCGTCACCGAAGGGACCACCGAGTCGACCACTTCTTAGGAGGACGTTACGTTCTCTGGAACCAAGTTAAGGACTCAGTCCTTCAAGGAGACCTCTTCCCAATCTGATGGGTGAGGACATAAGGGTCCGAAGGGACCACCGAGTCAACCATTTCTTAGACGGACGTTACACCCTCTGAACCCAAGTTAGGGCCCCAACCCTTCTAAGGGATCTCCTCCCGTATCGTTTGGTTAGGTCATAAGAACGGACCTCTTAGGGGTACCTGTTTTCTCGGACCACCCGATGTCAGGTGCCCGAGTGTTTCTCAACCTGTGTTGACTCGTTGCTCCGTGTCGTGCACAGAAGTAGTTCTAATATAAGGTAACCCTCCGTTTGTCCTTTTATTTATATGTACCATTATAGTTCGTCACCATTCATATTACTTCTATCACTTGGTTCCTTGTTACAGTCTCCACGATCAAAGTCACCTTCTCCTTCGGTTCCTGTTTCCGTGACTCTGCCCCTACGCACCCTTTGTAGCTCCTCAGTATCTTCCGGGAGTTCCTACGTCACGTCATTTCTGACCCCTCACGTCACCTTTATAACAGTCTAATACTCGACCTACGTTAAAGGGAGTCTCAGAACCTCCGGTCCCATTCGAACAATCCCAGGGACATAAAACGGTCTAAGGAGACTACGGCCGCCGTAGACGAATATAAGGTTCTACCGAGGGGGAAACGAGAACAGGTCCCAAAGGGGTTCAGCCTACTAATGTTGATACCCAAAGAAAGTGTCAGAGTGACATGTTCGGTCTTCGTTATCAATTATTCCGACTTCCTGTGTATCACCCGAGTGTTCAAGAACACACAATGAAGACCCAACAAAAGAAAGGGGAGTTCTACCTCAGTTTAAGAGAAGGTCGGGGACGAAGCAAGAGTAACGGGGTCACCTAGACACAATGACAAATGTGGCGTTCAGAGGTCTTTATGAGACCTTCGACCGAAACGACGTCATCTTGAAAAACGATATCACTTTTCCTCGTGAAACACTATCTCTAACATTAGTCTTTCTTTAAACTTATTAACTACTCAAAGAAGTAGTAACACCACTTATTTTGGTGTCTAGGTTAGGGACAGTGTCGGACAGATGTAGGGAAAGAGAGGTCGACGCAAAGTACCGACACTAGTAAACGTGTGCGACAAGCGACGTGACTCTTTGACGTAGGGGATGAGGGAGAGGTGAACTGTCTGTACGTGAGTGTCAGTTGGACGAAAAACTCTGTAGAGAACTGTTGGGGTACAACGATACGTCAGGAGTACCCGAGGAAACAGTGTAAGGGCACATGGGTGGAGGGGTCAAATCCAGTATGAGATCAATCGATTAGGGTTTGGATGACAGGAGGTTAACTCTTCCAGTTGGAGTTCCTGACCCTGTCAGTCATATTGAATAGTCAATGTTCGAAGTGAAGACTCAGTGTAACACACGCCAATTCAAGACCACGAATGATCGACACACGAAACCCCATTTAACAAATTTAGGAGAGACGAGGACAAGTAGAGAATTTGGCCCTACCATTATTAAAAATGGATAATTCAAATGCAACTCCACTACGTGCGCACACACGGTTCAACGAAGTCAGCACAGGCTGAGAAGTACTACGATACCTGACATCGACTGGTCCCAGAAAACAGGTATCCTAAGAGGTCCGTTCTTATGACTAGACCACCGGTAAGGGAAGAAGTCCCCTAGAAGGACCGGGTCCCTAGTTTGGACTCAGAGAATACAGAGGACGTAACCGTCCACTTAAGAAATGGTGATCGCGGTGGATCCTTCGGGTAAACTCTACTATTTGTGACAGTTGACTAGAATGGCGAAAAAAAAAAAAGTCATCAATAAAAAATTTAAAAATAAATAAAAATTAATTAATTAATTAAAATTAAATATTATAACATAACCAAAACGGTATGTAACTGAACTTAGACGGTACTCACATGTACACAAGGGGTAGGACTTGGGGGAAGGGTTTAGGGAGGGGTAGGGAAGGGAGACCCAGTAGGGTCACGTGGTCGGGGCTTGTGGGACATAGTACGGAGTTTGGATCTGACCGTTAAACAAAACGTATACTATAAAATGTACAAAATTACGGTAAGAGGGTATAGTAGGGCGGGAGCGGGAGAGGGTGTCTCAGGTTTTCTGACAAGTTATGTAGACACAGAGAAAACGACAGAACATATGTCCCAATAGTAATGAAAGAAAGATTTAAGGCATATATACGTAATCATATGACATAATCGTCTCTTCCTTTACCGTGGGGTGAGGTCATGAGAACGGACCTTTTAGGGTACCTGCCTCCTCGGACCTTCCGACGTCAGGCATCCCAGCGACTCCCAACCTGTGCTGACTCGCTGTAGTGAAAGTGAAAAGTGAAAGTACGTAATCTCTTCCTTTACCGTTGGGTGAGGTCACAAGAACGGACCTCTTAGGGTCCCTACCCCCTCGGACCACCCGACGGCAGATACCCCAACGTGTCTCAGCCTGTGCTGATATCGTTGAATCCTCGTCGTCGTCGTATGACATAACCACAAAAAGAAAGACCGAATGAAGTGAGACATATTATCCGAGGTCAAAGTAGGTGGAGTAATCTTGACTAAGTTTACGTAAGAAAAATTACCGACTCATTATCAGGTAACACATATACATGGTGTCGAAAGAATAGGTAAGTAGACGACTACCTGTAGATCCAACGAAGGTAGAGGACCGATAATATTTATCACGACGTTACTTGTAACCCCATGTACATAGAGAAAACTAAGACCGAAGGAGTCACATATACGGGTCTTCACCCTAACGACCCAGTATACCGTCAAGATAAAGGTCAAAAAATTCCTTAGAGGTGTGACAAGAGGTATCACCGACAGGATCAAACGTAAGGGTGGTTGTCCCATTCTCCCAAGGGAAAAGAGGTGTGGGAGAGGTCGTAAATAACGAACATCTGAAAACCTATCGTCGGTAAGACTGACCGCACTTTACCATGGAGTAACACCAAAACTAAATGTAAAGAGACTATTACTCACTACAACTCGTAGAAAAGTACACAAACAATCGGTAGACATACAGAAGAAACCTCTTTACAGACAAATCAAGAAACCGGGTGAAAAACTAACCCAGAAAATAAAAAGACCTTAACTCGACGTCCTGAACGAACATATAAAAACTCTAATCAACAAACAGTCAACGAAGTAAACGATAATAAAAGAGGGTGAGACTTCCGACAGAAAAGTGGACCGAATATCAAAGGAAACAACACGTCTTATATACTGTTTGGGAGTCGTTTGTAATAGGAGTTACCACTTTTTATCTTTCTTAAAGGGGATTTCAGTCCTTGTTCTGTTCCCACGGGTGAGAGTGGTGATGATAAGTTGTATCAAAACCTTCAAAACCGGTGTCGTTAGTCTCGTCTTTTTACTTATTTTCCTTAGGTCTAACCTTTTATCCTTCATTTTGAGAGTGACAAACGTCTACCGTACTAGGAGATGTATCTTTTGGGATTTCTGAGGTGGTCTTTTAATGGTCTCGATTAGTTACTTATATCATTAGAACGTCCTATATTTTAATTGTGTCTCTTTAGGGAACGTAAAGATATGTGATTTTTGTTCTTTTGTCTTTCTCTTTAATTCCTTTGTTAAGGTAAGTGGTAACGTTACTTTTCTTATTTTATGAATCCTTATATAGATGGATTTCTTTGATTTCTGGATATATATCTTTTGATATTTTGTGACCACTTCCTTTAGTTTCTTCTGTGTTTACCTACCTTTTTATATGGAACAAGTACCTAGTCTTCTTAGTTATATCACTTTTACTCATATGATGGTTTTCGTTAGATATCTAAGTCACGTTAGGGATAGTTCGATGGTTATCATAAAAAGTGTCTTGATCTTGTTTATTAAAGTGTCAAACATACCTTTATGTTTTTTAGAGCTTATCGGTTTCGTTAGAACTCTTTCTTCTTACCTTGACCTCCTTAGTTGGACGGACTGAAGTCAGAGATGATGTTTCGGTATCAGTAGTTCTGTCATACCATGACTGTGTTTCTGTCTTTATATCTAGTTACCTTGTTTTATCTTTCGGGTCTCTATTTAGGTACGTGGACACCTGTGGAATAGAAGTTGTTTTCTCCGTTCTGATATGTTACCTCTCTTCTGTTAAAGAAATTGTTCACCAAGACCCTTTTGACCAGTTGGTGAACATTTTCTTACTTTACTCTTGTGAAAGATGTGGTATGTGTTTTTATTTGAGTTTTACCTAATTTCTAGATTTACATTCTGGTCTTTGATAAATCGACGATCTCCTTTTGTATCCGTTTTGTGAGAGACTGTATTTGGTGTCGTCCTAGGAGATACTAGGTGGAGGGTCTTATAACCTTTATTTTCGTTTTCATTTGTTCACCCTGGACTAATTTTAATTTTCGAAGACTAGAAGAAAAAAAAAGTGGGGAGATGTATCGTTGGTACCACTCAATTTTTTATTTTAATATGAAAAAATGTCTAAAAAGTTTACAAATGCTGGACAATTGTAAGTTCGGAGTCAAGGTCATTGACGAGTCTTTCCCAAAACCCTGATAAATGTCATTTGGGGGATAAGTTCAATGACACAGGGTAATGGGAATGTCCATCACTCGTCATAAATGGTGTATAAAATTAAGAAAGAGGACGATACCTGAGTAATCCTACTATGAGAACAAAGGAATAACAATCCATCCTGGTACGGGGATCAAGACCGGTTCCTTCACACCTGTTTTTTACTAGAATCAATAAGACTCGTCAATTAACGGTTACTTTCTGGAAGGTCTCTAGACAAAGAGAGACCGGACCATTGACCGTACACATTCTACTCAAAGAAGTACTACCACTACTCTTCTCTGGGTAAACAGGAGACTTAGACGTCCCGTCGTACTCATATACACACAAATCAGCACAGACTGAGAAACACTGGGACACCTGACATCGGGCGGTCCGAGAAAACAGGTACTCTAAAAGGTCCGTTCTTATGACCTTACCCAACGGTAAAGGATGAGGTCCCCTAGAAGGACTGGGTCCCTAACTTGGGCTCAGAGAACGTAGAAGACGGAACCATCCACCTAAGAAATGGCAACGTGGTACACTCGTTGTTATTTAGAATTCGGCGATCCTAAACCCCCGACAAACAATGACAACATAGTAAATCGGATTAGACTGACTATGTGGGAAACACAACGAATAAAAATGGATACTTTTCATAACGATCAATAAGGAGTCATAGATGACAAAGAAAGAAGACTCCATTATCTTGAAACACAAAAAATGATTCCTTACCGACATGGATGTAAAGGGTTCGTAGGACTGTCCACTATAGTGGTGCACTATTGTAAACCGGTTACTCTTCACTTGTCTTCGGCAAAAACGACGAGACTCGGAATGAGCATTTCTCTTTCTATACGGGCAAGAAAGTTTGATCGATCTTCCAACTTCACTAATAAGGTAGTAATTGATTCGTCTGCTCACTTTACGGATTTCTACTGTCTCGTTGTCCTCCCTTCCTTGGTCACAAGGACTACGACACCTTGTTAGTGTGGACAAGAGACCTAAGGAGTACAGACTCGACAATATACTAATTTCTATTTGAAAAATAGAACATATTTGATTACACTAAACCCCAACGATAGTATCGTTAGTTTAGATAAACGAGTGGTGATAGGATAAAGTTCAGTAGAACGAGTAAATAAGTTAACTAATGATAGATAAGGGTGACGAGGTGAGAGGGAGTGATGGGGGGTGGGACGGGTTTACATCCAAGATGTTTTTGTTCTTATCTAAGACAGAATAAGTAACGAAGTTGGTGTCTTGAATCGTATCACGGACGACGTCTCGTTCACGAATTTTGTGTATACAACTTATTATCTCACATTCACTGGATCCATTGGTGACTTATTTAACGATTACAACGATCGATAATGAGGAAAGAATATAGAATCCTGTCTAAACATATGACAGGTAGTATTCCTAAACTAGTACACTGTCAAGAACACAGAGAAGACCAATCTTCTTGTAAAGAAAAGAAGGAATAAGTAGTCTAAGGAAGTTTCTGTTTAAGACCTGAGTAGTCTCCGTCTATCTTATAATATGGATCTTCCCTGTAACCGGTAGTACACTGTACTGAGAGACAAATATTCCTACACTCACTCGAGTCTGACCGTAATTGAACATAGAAACAGTCAAACCCGACAAAATTGTCTAACCCACCCAAGAGTTGTTGTCTTTAAATAAAGAGTGTCAATGTCTCACCCTCTACTTGTTCTAGTTCAACGGTCGTCTAAACGACAGACCGTTTCCGGGTGGGGGACCACCGTCTTACTACTGAAGAACATAGGTAGTACTACCTTTCTCCCGTTCTCTCGAGAGTCCCATAGAAACGATTCCCGTGATTAGAGTGAGTACTCCCCAGGTGGGAGTACTGTATTAATAGGGGGTCACCAGGGTGGAGGATCCTGTTAGTGTAATGCCCAATCCTCAAGTTGCATGCTTAAAACTTCCCTGTGTATGTAGGTCAGGTATTGATAGACGATGTTCGGTGTGTCGATTAACCACTCTCCTCCCGGACCTTGAGTCCTAAGAACAGGAACAGCACATGAATAATAGTGTTCTTTAAGGTCAAGGAGAACCCATTCCATAAGAACCTAGTTGGATTTACCTATGTACACCATATAAAGAATTATCAAGGATGTGACCCTGAAGTATCAGTGCCACGTCGTCACAGGGCTTAAAATGTGGAATGGTGGACGGGTGTAAACCTTGGGTCCTCACGATTTCGGTATTTCACTGAATCTCCACTCAAGACGTCGAGGGATCCAAAGGTATACTCCTGTACCTCGGGACCGTTCCACTTCCTTGAAGCGACTAGTACGAACAAGGGCAATCTTTGTACCCCTCCTTGAACACCATAAAAATACTTTTTGACATTGGGTTTCATCCTCACCCAACAAAACCTTCTATTTCTCAAGTGTGAGGACCTTTATAAGGTCGTCTCGGACCTATGATCTATTGTCCCTACACCCATTACCCGAGTCCCTAGTACACTCAAAGTTATTTGAAACGACTCTTATGACTCTTGTTTATGTTAAATTATGTTACTTATGTTATACATTATTTTAGATTATATTATTTTAGTTAATCCATCGAATTGAGAGGAAAGAGAAGGTTAAAACGGAAGAAACTCAGGTCGTCTACACTTTCTCTTTAATAATTATCTTTTCTTATTACGGACTGTATCCCAAGGGTTATTCACAGGAACTTTAGTTAATTATACTGGGAAAAGTTGAAAAACGTCGAAAGAAAGAGATTAAGGGTGACTAAGAAATATCAATGTCCGTCGATTCATAAACCTTCGTAGAGGTTGCAATAGACCGGATCGTCAAGGTCTTCTAAACTAGTTGTTTTAAGAGGTAAAAAATTTTTACGGACAAACTAGTTATGAGTATTACGTTCAATTACATAATTACTAAGACTCTACAGAGTACCCCCCGACTCTTACTTTTGGTTTTTCTTTTTTTTTTCGAATGACTTGAGGAGTTGGGGGTTAAATAGACATTATAAAATAACATCTTAGAAATATTTTTTTTAAACTTTCGACATTTATATAGTCGTGTGAGAAACCTTTACGGTCGGATCGAAGTCGGGGAGTAAAGTACGTCCTTTTATTATCTCCGAGTCTTCTCCTTTTTACCAGTCTCAGTCCTGTACTTGGGTTCAGTAAGTAAGTCAGGGCTCAGGTGACGTACGTCACACAGAGCAACACTCTGTCGTGTAAGGTTTTCGTCAAGATTTACCAGTCACAAAAGTGAATTGTCGAGTAGACGGTTAACTAACAGTGTCTTTATACCCTGGTCCTGTTACAAAACACTTTACTTACCTAAATGTTTGGTCCCCTGGTCGGGACACGGGACAAATAATCCTTCCTAAACGTACGCCTTGTAGTCACACTGTCCGGGTCGTTCTCTAAACAAATCGAGTAAATCTCATTACCTCTGCTCTCTAATTAGTGCACTTGTGACCGTGCGGAACGAAGACGTCGGGATGAGACGTACGGGTGGGTCGACTGGGACTAGACTACGAGAGAACAGAGACTAGAGCTAGCAGACAGACATGAGAGTGAACATACCGATGTCGGAGGTCCCGAGGGTAGGTGTCTTGCACCTGGTTCGCGGACCTGACCTCCTTATTGAGGATTCCGTCGGTGTAAACAGGAACCCAAAGGGTGTCAGGGGAAGTATGTGTGATCTAAATCTTAGAGTTCACCGGGGATCCGGTCCAAAGGTGATTGAGTGTATCCTTGACAGGGAACCGTAGGACAAGGGTAGGAACTGTAGATAGGAAGCTTCGTTCTTGTCAGGGAGGGAACCGGGTCCCGACGAGGACGGACGGTGGTATAGGTAAACAGTAGGTTGGAGGTAAGAGGTAGTAGACATGATGCACACCAAGTAGAGTCGTCAAATGGTTATAGAAGATAATAAAAGTAAAACGTACACATATTTTTGTCTCAATCACTGGAACGGGTTCCAGTGTTTCGTTTACATTGTTAGGGTTATTTGATTACAGTTTCAAGGGAGGTCCCTGACTAGTCAAAGAGATAGGAGAAAGTGTAGATTTGGGGAGTTTTTGTAACAGTTCGCACGTTAAATAAAAGGAGGGACGTTCCAAGACAGAAGTTGACCGAGGTCCACCTAAAGACGGAATAGTGAGGTAGGATTTAAGTGATCGGTAAGAGTACTTCGATTCAGATTCAACAGTAAAGTAAACTGGAGAGATGGTGAACTTTTTGTCATTAGTAAGTAGTACCTCAAAAGAAAACTAAGAGGAGGGGGAATGGACGAAGGAGTAAGAGTGAAAGTTGATGGTCGTGGATGAAAAGACGGACCTTACAACTTCAGGGGTCTCACGCTAGGGTACAGAGGAGAAAAGGACCTAAGAGTCGAAACGAAACGAGACGGGAAGGGCGACAAGTGAAGGAGACATCCTTTAGGTCTGGCAGGGGACTGAACTTCTTGGTAGACATCGACTACCAAGGGTCTAAATAGAGGGATCAGGTCTGAGGGAAGACTCTAGATTTAAGTACTGACCGGTAACTCGATTGGAACGGTGTGTAGGGTTTGACTTAGGAAGTGAAAGACAGGTCGGAGTCTGTGAACCGGAAAACGAAAAAGGAGAGACCACAAAGAGTTGAGAAGTAGCGAATTAAAGGGTCCGGTCTTTCAACCCTCAGGAACAATTGTAGAAGATCAAAGATAGGGGAGACGAGAGGGTTCAGTAGTTAGTGGTTTAGGATAACGTAGAGGTAGGTTTTACGTCACGTTTAGACGTGTGAAAAGTGGAGAGAGTGACGGAGAAGGGATCAGTTCTACCGGTGGGTAAGCGAACTACGGGAAGACTAGAAAAGAGCTGTAATCTCCTTCTTACACAAATTGAAAATTTAGTGTCCAGACCATTCAGACGAGTTGGTGAATTTCAGAAGTCACCGAAGAAACTGAGGACCTTGCTCTCAGTGTTAAGAGGCTGGGTTGTTTCTTGACGTACCAGATTAAGATGGACTTGGGGTAGAGTGAGGGAGGGGAGCGACATAGACGCCATGGGGTGAGTGAGACCGTAAGACAGACAATGAGGACACTTTGGACGAGAACACAGTCCTGTGGGTGTAGAAGGGAAATTCCTACGAGTGAAGAAAAGTCTCGAGGGTTCTCTTTGTACAGGAGTGCAACATTCTTCAGTCAGGAGGAACAGTTGTCGCACGACAATACTGACGGATATAAAAAGTGACATATAGATATATTAATATCTGAAAAATAAATATATTAATATCTGAAGTACAGACGAAGGAACTAATCTTACATTGTGGGTACTCCCATCCGTAGTTCAGTACACACAAAACAATAAGATCGTGGTTGGACCATTAACTGTGTATCAGGGTACGTTATTTACGACATTCATTTATTTTCTATTTATCTACGTTATTTATCTATGTACATTTACTTAGAGTGATTCGAAGGAAACTTTTGCTTCCCCAACCGAAGAAGTCCTGGTGATCGTTGACAGAGACTAGATCTCATAAAGTCAGGACCTAAGAAATGGAAAGACTAACGGGTAATGGAACAGACCCTTTACCTCTTTGTTTTCGGGTAGATCAGACAAAAGGTCCCCTCTGTGTTACTCTCCTAGTTTCTCCCGAGTCACTATGAGACATTATGTTTGTAAAAATCATCAAAAACAAAGTCTGACCACGATATTCCTCCCACCACCCGATGACAGTACTATACTTTTAGGTTCAAACCCAAAGATAATGCCTGAAGGGACGTACCGGAACCCAGAGTCAATGAGGTCCATATTTTACCTCGTCAACCCGGTCAATGTGGAGATTCCAGGTAAGAAGGACACTATAACGTACTAGCTCAGTACACATTGTTCCATGTCTCTGCCGAGTTAGTTCACAAGACCGTCTGTTGAACATAAAGGTGGTTCCAAGTGATCCTTTCTCGTTTCGAATAAAGGCCTCCTACCAGTGTACTGCCGTGTTGCGTCCTCGGCAGTACGGTACACTGGTTAGTAACACCTGTTCAGGGACCGAAATAAAATCCTCGGTCCGAAAATTTAAGTCTAGAAGACCAACAGTCGCCATCTCGGTCTTCCGCAATAGGAAACGAGAGTCTCGAAGGCAAAAGAGGAACCTTTGTGTTTCCACTATTTTGACTGGAGGAACTCGACTTTCTTCTCTTTTTTACTCTACTACCAACGTTCTCAACCACCGGCACTTAAGGGTTACGAGACGTCCCTTCACGACGACAAAGGACTCGTAAAACTCGGTCGTCCGTACACGTGTAGAGGACCTCTCACCCTCACCCGGGTAATAGGAAGATCCGTTTTCGGACGGGTCTTGAAGCCTTTGTTTCCCGCTGAGTCCTTCAGACTCGTGAACTTTCGTCGTTCTACAAGGGTCCAGAGTCGGACTCCACGTCTCGTGTCAAAAAATTAGGTCTCTACCGTTTTTACCCGGACCTCATTGAACTATGACGTCCGATAACAGAGTCTTTACTAAATAATCGACTCCGACGAGACTTGAGTCTTCAAACGAGGACGGGTTCCAAGGAAAGAGGTCTTCCCTTAGAACGGAAGGGACCCCTTACTGAGAGATCTCTACTTATGCTTTCGAGACAAACAGAACACTGTGAGAACACCGCCGAGGTAAAAACCGACATAAGATTCGAGTAGAACTACAGATGGGTTCATCGAACCAACCTTTCCCTGTCCTGGAGGGACATTATCCAAACATAATCTGACACAGATAATTTCTTTGTCGAAAAATAAAAATCACACACTCTTTTTCCTGTAGGGTATATTTAACAAATTTTAGACTTGAGATGGTAAATGGTAGAAATATTTGAACTCTTCTAACAAATGAACAAACTTGGAGATAAAGGACAAAATATCTTCCCACGGAGACTCCTGACACACTATTAGCTTTCTATTTTACGTCCAGGGTAATGTCCCTAAATGGTCTACAGTCACTAAAAAGAAGGAAACTCTCCCATTCTCCAGTGGGTCAGGTACGTTAGTCCTTCCATCGCGGACGTAGTCTATAAAAAGTAAAAACAACGACACAGTCAGTGGTTCACGATGTATTGTTCACTAGCGTGTAACATCTCTGGTACACTACTTGTAAATAAATAGCCTGTCAAGACGAGTAGAATCGACCCGGGTTTTCCTTCGAGACTTGACGTTGACCTGTTCCAGACGAGTTATACGAAGAACAGGAGGAACCTGGTTGTCTACTCAGTCCCTAAAAAGGGTACCTCTACCATCTCTAAGTGCTTTCGTTTGTCCTTGTCTTCTACTGAAAACTTCGGATCTGAGTCCTCACTGAGGGACAGTAACGGTGGGGACAAGGTATTAGGTTCTCGTTAAGTACACCAAGTCAGGTTCAAATTCTCCACCGTCTTCCCTGAGACGGAAATTGTATTCCTTCACTTTTAGTGAACTGTTTCCAATCCTTATGTCTTTCCCCACTTTTTACCTCGGCAATTTCTTTGGATGGTGTCTATGTTACGTAAGTCTATAAGAAGTATATACGTCTCCTCTTGGATGGTATTTTCCAACTTCCTCTTAAGGGGGGAAGGTGGGAGAGATTGGTCATCCTTCTTTTGATAAAAGATGGGGACAAAGATCTTCGATTTGGTATTTTTTTATTCATCTGGACAGTATATCAGAACGGGTCCCACCATAAGAAAAAAAATTATTGAAAATAAAAAAATTTCAGTGAAATTTAAGTAGAAAAATAATCCATTATACGTGTGTACCACGTTTTAAGTTTCCCAGATTGATCAGTGAACGTCATTTTCCCTACACAGGAAAGGGGGGTAAAGGATCAATGTCAGGGAAGCATCTTTGGCATACTGGTGCTCTCAAACGTCGAAGGTCCCTTTAGACTTACCCAAGTATGTCGTATCCGTGCGAAAAAGAAACGAAAAGTATTTCCTATGTGCATGGTATTAGACATGAAACCGAAGAAAGTGGATTATTAGATGGTACATCGAAAACGGTCCTATGTTCGAAAACGAAAGAAAATTCGTCTACCGTAAAAAAAGGAAATGTTTCCTCCTAAAAACTTAAAACTTCCTCATCGGGTTTCAAGTCCCGACCATCTTTAATACACTCCGAATCTAGGGGACCTCTTTCTTTACCGTTGGGGAGGTCATGAGAACGGACCTTTTCGGGTACCTACCTCCTCGGGCCATCCGATGTCAGGTACCCCTGCGTCTCAGCACGTACTGACTTACTGAAGTGAAAGTGAAAAGAGTCACCCTAATCCCCAGATTGTACTCAGTCTCCCGTACATCCCCCTTTTGTTCTGTGGACGTTACCTTGACCTACTAGGTTCTCGAATCGACACACCTGAGAGGAAACGGGAACCAACCGTAGATGGTGGAAGGATAGTCACGGTACGCAGGGGTAACGAGACACTATGTATAGAATAGATGACTACAAATTCAACCAACAAAGTAGACGGTAGTTCTTGGGGTTGACTATGTCTTCTCCCGACCCTCATTTTGTCCACTGTACGACCGGGACCCTCCAGTCCCTTCTCAGTCTGTTTACATCCCGACTTCTGTCGTTTCTGGACGACAACAACTTGATACCCCCAGAACCTTCACACACAGTCCTAACCTTCCTACCTTTTTGGGAGTGTACGACAGATACGTCAACCCGTGGTTTGGAAAGGACTCGGGAAGGTGTTCGGGTCGTAAGAAGAGTTACGACTCCTAGGTCACTTCCCTTTTGTCTGGTAGAGACCGGAGTACTCTGAGTATAAGATTAATCCGTCTCTCTGATATTTCTTTGTTTGTCTAAATAGTATATTACAGTCAAGTCAAGTCAGCGAGTTAACACAGACTGAGAAACGCTGGAGTACTTGAAGTCGTGCAATCCGGAGGGACAGGTAGTGGTTGAGGGTCTCAGATGGGTTTGGGTACAGGTAACTCAACCACTATGGTAGGTTGGTAGAATAAGAGACAGTAGGGGGAGAGGAGGACGGGAGTCAGAAAGGGTCGTAGTCCCAGAAAAGGTCACTCAGTCGAGAAACGTAGTCCACCGGTTTATAACCTAAAAGTCGAAGTTGTAGTCAGGAAGGTTACTTGTGGGTCCTAACTAGAAGAAATCCTACCTGACCAACCTAGAGGAACGTCAGGTACCTGGAGAGTTCTCAGAAGAGGTTGTGGTGTCAAGTTTTCGTAGTTAAGAAGACGTGAGTCGGAAGAAGTGTCAGGTTGAGAGTGTAGGTATGTACTGGTGACCTTTTTGGTATCGGAACTGATCTGCCTGGAAACAACTGTATTGCGTATTACAGACTGTATTACGTATTATGGACTGTAACGTATTACAGTCCATCACTATTTAAGTTACTTTTCTAATATCTGTTGCTTTCTCCATGATAAATCGATTCACTCTTCTTTTTTTTAGAAACCTTCTCTCCGTTAATCCGAACCGATCCTTTTCTAAGACGAGTCAAAAATAAAAAAGATGTAAGTCAGGATACCGTGTCTGTTCCGTCTGTACCGTCAGAAGACCCAGTACCTTAAACTCGCAGTAGGGAGGGAGCAATAGATAAGGGATTTTAAGACAATATTAATTGATTGTGAAGTGGTAACAACGGACAAAGGTCATTTGTCAGTAAAATAGTGTTTCCTCTGACTCGGAAGTCAAGTCAAGTCAAGTCAAGTCAACGAGTCAGCACAGGTTGAGAAACGCTGGGGTACTTAGCGTCGTGCGGTCCAGAGGGACAGGTAGTGGTTAAGGGCCTCAAGTGAGTTTGAGTACAGGTAGCTCAGGTACTACGGTAGGTCGGTAGAGTAGGAGCCAGCAGGGGAAGAGGAGGACGGGGGTTAGGGAGGGTCGTAGTCTCAGAAAAGGTCACTCAGTTGAGAAGCGTCGTCCACCGGTTTCATGACCTCAAAGTCGAAATCGTAGTAAGGAAGGTTTCTTTAGGGTCCCGACTAGAGGAAGTCTTACCTGACCAACCTAGAGGAACGTCAGGTTCCCTACGTCAATTAAATGAAAAACATGTCAATAATGTACCGTTCCACTCCTACGGACGGACCGACGACCTAGGTCTTAGACATAGAAACGAGGACATAATACAACGAACTTACGAGTCACTCTAAAGAAAGTAAAAAAAAAGGATGAGAGGCCAAGGAACCAGTCTTTACAATCACAGTCTCCGGATTTATTGTTCCCTACAGAGCAAGATCGGGTCGTAGGTTTCACACTCTACTCGTGATAGTTTCCAGGACCTCCACTAACTCTACCTTATCCTGTGACTTCTATGACTGAGTATAACACTTTTTCAGTAAAGGAAAAGTCAATAGAAATCTACAGTTCCTTCTTAGTAGAATCAACCCACGATTGTAGAAATTATGAAGAGTATGAACGATTAGAGGGTTAAAGGTAGGAAATGTATATATATATATACTGTTTCATCCTCGTACGAGGTCCGTGTCCTGGAGACAATCCATTGTCACCACCACCACCACCAAATCAGTGATTCAACACAGGCTGAGAACACTGGGGTACCTGACACCGGGTGGTCCGAAAAGACAAGTACCCTAAAAGGTCCGTTCTTATGACCTCACCCAACGGTACGAGAAGAGATCCTCTAGAAGGGTTGGGTCCGAAACTTGGGTTCAGAGGAAACATCCGTCTAAGAAATGGTGACTCGGTGGTACCTTTGACTTATTCATTATCATAGGACACTCTTAATGTAATTGTCGACATACAAAAGTAATAATAACAACAACCTTGTCCTTACCTTTTGGTGATAGTAGATAAAGTTTGGACAAGAGACCGAAAGGTAAATGATACCATCAAATTTCGGGAAGTTCTTTTAATCTCTATGGTTCCCTTGTACGTTTCTACCCGAGCTATTTCCTGTCTTTACCATAACTGGATTGTCCTCGTCTTCTATAATTCTTCTCCACCGTTCTTATGTGTCTTCTTAACATGTTTTTTCTAGAAGTACTGGTTCTATTAGTGCTACCATACTAGTGAGTGGATCTCAGTCTGTAGGACCTTACACTTCAGTTCACCCGGAATCTTTCGTAGTGATGCTTGTTTCGATCACCTCCACTACCTTAAGGGCACCTCGATCAAGTTTAGGACTTTCTACTACGACACTTTCACGACGTGAGTCATACAGTCGTTTAAACCTTCTGAGTCGTCACCGGTGTCCTGACCTTTTCCAGGCAAAAGTAAGGTTAGGGTTTCTTTCCGTTACGGTTTCTTACGAGTTTGTTGGTGTGTCAACGTGAGTAGAGTGTGCGATCATTTCATTACGAGTTTAAGAGGTTCGGTCCGAAGTCGTTATGCACTTGGCACTTGAAGGACTACAAGTTTGACCAAAATCTTTTCCGTCTCCTTGGTCTCTAGTTTAACGGTTGTAGGTGACCTAGCACCTTTTTCGTTCTCTCAAGGTCTTTTTGTAGATAAAGACAAAATAACTGATACGGTTTCGGAAACTGACACACCTAGTGTTATTTGACACCTTTTAAGATTTCTCTACCCCTATGGTCTGTTGGACTGGACGGAGGACTCTTTGGATATACGTCCAGTCCTTCGTTGTCAATCTTGACCTGTACCTTGTTGTCTGACCAAGGTTTATCCTTTTCCTCTTGCAGTTCCGACATATGACAGTGGGACGAATAAATTGAAGATACGTCTCATGTAGTACTCTTTGCGACCCGACCTTCTTCGTGTTCGACCTTAGTTCTAACGGCCCTCTTTAGAGTTATTGGAGTCTATACGTCTACTGTGGTGGGACTACCGTCTTTCACTTCTTCTTGATTTCTCGGAGAACTACTTTCACTTTCTCCTCTCACTTTTTCAACTGAATCTCGAGTTGTAAGTCTTTTACTTCTAGTACCGTAAACCAGGGTAGTGAAGTACCCTTTATCTACCCCTTTGTCACCTTTGTCACAGTCTGAAATAAAACCCCCCGAGGTTTTAGTGACGTCTACCACTGAAGTCGGTACTTTAATTTTCTACGAATCAGGAACCTTCCTTTCAATACTGGTTGGATCTATCGTATAACTTTTCGTCTCTGTAATGAAACGGTTGATTCCAGGCAGATCAGTTCCGATACCAAAAAGGTCACCAGTACATACCTACACTCTCAACCTGACACTTCTTTCAACTCGTGGTTACTTAACTACGAAAACTGGACACCACGACCTCTTCTGAGAACTCTCAGGGAACCTGGCGTTCCTCTAGGTTGGTCAGGTAAGATTTCCTCTAGTCGGGACCCACAAGAAACCTTTCTTTCTACGATTTCGACTTGGAGGTCATGAAACCGGTGGAATGTACTTCTCAACTGAGTAACCTTTTCTGAGACTACGACCCTCCCTAACCCCGTCCTCCTCTTCCCCTACTGTCTCCTACTCTACCGACCTACCGTAGTGACTGAGCTACCTACACTCAAACTCACTTGAGACCCTCTACCACTACCTGTCCCTCCGGACCACACGACGCTAAGTGCCCCAGCGTCTCAGTCTGTGCTGATTCGTTGACTTGACTTGACTTGACTATTCGTAAATAAATTTACGAAATTTATTTTTGTAAATAAAATAAAGTGTTCAAATAAATTCTGAATTCATTCAGAATTTATTCATTTATTATATTTACCTCATATTTATTATTTTTAGTACTTCTACCACCAACTTACTGTATCAAATCCTTTATGACAAAGTGTTCTGTTAAAACATAAAATGAAGGTAGATATCCGGACCGTCGGAATGGGAACAGGGGGTTGAGATGGCACATACAATCAGGGGTACGTTCAGGTTTATTGACTGTTCTTAACCGACTAATGTTTTGACCTATGGCAAGACTCGTAAAATTTGCGGACAAACTTCGTGGTTCGGACAAACTCCTTTGTACCGAACCATTTTTAGGTGAGTGGACCTCTCGTCCTTGGGACCGACAGAAGACCAGAGGGAGTGACTACACGACGCACTGGTACTTGTAACAAGGTCGAGAGACTTAGTTACGAAAGTTGGACGCCACGACCTCTTCTGAGGACTCCTAGGGAGTCTGTCGTTCCTCTAGTTTGGTCACGTAGGATTTCCTGTAGTTAGGACTTATAAGTAACCTTCCTGACTACGACCTCGACTTCGAGGTTTTGAACCCGGTGGACTACACTTCACGGTTGAGTGACCTTTTCTGGGACTACGACCCTTTCTAACTCCCGTCCTCCTCTTCCCCTGCTGTCTCCTACTCTACCAACCTACCGTAGTAACTGAATTACCCGTACTCAAACCCGTTTGAGTCCCTCTATCACTTCCTGTCCCCTCGGACCGGACGACATCAGGTACCCGAGCGTTTATCAACGTGTGCTGAATCGTCGAATTTTGTTGTTGTTGTCTGGAGGGGGGCGGAGGGGCGGGGCGACCAGACGACACACTTGCCCTTGTCTAACAAGGTCGAGAGGCTCGGAGTCATCGGAGTAAATATTCTGGTTCCCCAAATTGATCTACTAGAGATTCCAGAAAAGTCGAGGTGTCACACACTTATAAAAGTTATAATAAAAATAATTTTCTTAGCGAAATGGTAACTCTTAAAGTTTACAAAAATATTATTTGGGAGTCTTAGTCCCCGTTGTTATATAAACGTTATCTTTAAAGTAATCGTATAAAACTATCAAGAACTAGTAAAAACGTACATAATTTTACTTTGTAAACCATTTTTAATTTGTAATATACGTTTACTCATGTTGTTCGGATGAAAAACTTATTATTAAGTAATAGAGGGAATATTATATACTCTCACCGAAGAAATAAGGAGTCATGCGACATCGATAATTCAGTCGTACAACCTTCAAATGGTTCTTCATATCGTCTCCTGGGGTAGAAAGTAAACGTATTCAGGGTCTTAAGGTGGACAGCTTTTAATATGCGATAATTATCTACTGCTCTGACAGTGAGCTACAAGTAAATATTACAACAGTGACCTTGGATTACTTGTAAATCCTGCATAAAGTTCTTAACAACATGTAAGAAAAAAAGGAAAAACGGTGTCTCTCCTCTCACACAAACACGATGTCGTCTTTGCATAATGCGACCTTTCCTTGTTGACCGTCTCCGTAACTGAGAGACAGAACACGTAAAGGGAAGAAACAAAAAAAAAATTTATACTTGAGTATATTAATGTTTCTTATCTGACCCTTCTTTAAACTCCTAGAAGACGATTCACAGTAAGTGTAATATCCACTTCTTTAAAATCGGGCTTCGTCAGATCGTTGAACGAGTGTCAACATGTCAATCACCGACACGACCCTCTGATCTTAGGTCAAGAGGACTAAAGAAAAAGTTACACAATTACGTAAAGATGTATTCAACCGTACACTTTATATTTATGTCTCTGATCTTTCTATATACTTTTATATCACTGGTAATACAGACGTATAAATAGAGGTCCCAGTTAAAATCTCTTAGTGTTTCAACCAGTTCAAAGAGTCGTCATAGTATTAAAGTGAAAAAGAGACTAAAGAAAGACCTGGTCAATGGGGTCGGTTTACTAGTAGAAAGCACGTGTGCCGGTCCTGACTGACGAGTTCGGTGACAAAAACCTGTAATTGTAACCGACGGTACACCGTGACAAAAGAACTTTAAAATTAGGTCTATCAAAAACATAGATGACGTTACGTAAAGGACTCCTCATTTTGATAAGAGAGAGGCAAAGGTACGAGACACTGTGAATGGGTTTCCGATCGTCCATCTTACTGAGCTTATATAATTACCAGATTGGACGAGAAACGACTTTAATCGCCAGAGACATTCCGACGTGTCGCTCAACTTCTACTCCAAGATTCTTTTATATATGTCGGAGGGTTACAATGATATCTTAACCATGGTCTCCCCCTTCAAAGTGTGCAAACACTGAAATTCCATCGACTTTTCATACTTTTGAGACCCGAAGGGTCCACCGTGTCACCATTTCTTAGACGGTCGGTCACGTTCTCTGCGTTCTCCACACCCAAACTCGGGACACATTCCTGTCTAGGGGGCCTCCTCCTTTGCCGTTGGGTGAGGTCATAAGAACGGACCCTTTGGGGTGCCTGTCTCCTTAGTACCGTCTGAGGTCAGGTACCCCAGTGTCTTCTCAACCTGTGTTGACTCGCTGACTTGTCCGTCCGTGCCCGGTTGAGATAATTCTATTCAGAATTATAGACTGTCCATTTTATACGTGTATGAAATGAGACTAGTACATTCATCACCATGTAAATGTCAAACAGACCCTCTCAATGTTCCTCTGAGTATTTCCGACTCAGAGTTCTACCAGACTTCATGTCCGAGACTCTCATCACTTCGGGTGAACTTTTGTCCACTGGTTTTGTGGACTGGAAAGGATTGAGTGGGGCGGATACGGTTCTTTATGGTATGAAAAGTTTCTACATGGTTATCCTAACGGTATCCAAGATTCCTCTAAAATTTCAAACCTCAGTCTTGGTGGTCCCGAGGAGAGATGATCGACACGTTGAAACCCGCTTCATTCATCAGAAACACTCGAAATAGACCAAACATTTTACCGAAACTATAACTGGAGTGTCCTAACAACAATCGCAATTGAATTTCCACTTTCGTATCATTTCACAAAATCTGTTCGTCGAAAGGATACCATTTCACTAGTCACTTCTCACTATTATCGTCGTCACAGGAGTCGACGTCACAAATTGGTCATATGATCCTTTCGTTCTGGGAATAACGTAGACTCTTGTGACTAATACTTGACGGAATGAGAGATTGGCATACTCATGAATAGGCGAGACCTGATATTTGAGGAATTCCCCTTTTACGTAGAATTAGTGTAATATCTATACTTTTACCTCCGAATCTCTCTTATCACTAGTCTAAGATTGTCAGTAGGGGTTCTTTAGGACTGTAAACTTATTATGGTTGACTATACCTATTAAAAACGTATAAAATTCTGTTTTTCCGAGTAATGAGGAAACGAATAGTTTAGTAACATTCGTCAGAGACAAATCCCACTATAAGTTCCGGGAAGTGTATTTCGGGTTGGATGGGAAAGGTCAAAGTGGAGTTAGGTGAGGGGCCGTCCTTCAGACACAAAGTCTGGGAGAATCGAAGAGTGACAAGGGACTTTTCCGAGATAATGAGGTAAGAAGGTAAGAAAGTAAGAAAGCACAAAAAAGAAAGCAAGAAAACGGTAGGATGAGTGGAAAATACGGACCTCTTTATGTTGAATTATCGGTGCTCAGTCGACACTTCGAAAGGGGTCGGTGTAGCCAATCTGTCCTTCCTATTACTGCCAGCGGTGAGTGACTCGGAGACAGGTGCGGTCTGTGGAACAAGGGCCCTGAATGCGGCACGAGACGCCAAGGTGCTGGTGTCAACAGAAAACTGACCCATGGCACATTGAAAGGTTCGTCCGCAGGAGCGTTGAACTACATTGGTGGACTCCCGTCTCTGGTCCTGGGGGAGCAGACCCGCCAGGATCGTGTCCTAGGGACACACCAAAGAGTTAAGGATAGGTAGCTGAGTCCCCTACCAGTCCAATCCCAAGATTGACTATTCATCGACAACCCACTTTTATGGTGTCTCTCCTAAGCTTACAGTCTGACCTCTAGTCCGATGACCGACAGTCAAAGGAAGGTTGACATTCGAACCAGCAGAGTGATGGGGGTACAAGTCTATCTAAGGGAGCACAACCCTCAATCCTTATTTTCATTCTTCGTCTGCGACTCTAGAGTACGTACAAACTTAAGGGTCCGGAGGAATAGGTGCTTTCCAAGTCTGCACCGGAGTGCTTGTCAGTGTGTAGACCTCGAGGAGAGGGGGAAGAGGGGAGTGGGGCGGACCCGTCTTAGGGACACCGAAAAATCGTCTGGTATGTACTCCGATAGATATTTATTAGTGGGTTTACATTACGGTGGGTCGGGCGGCCCAATTTATGTCTGTAACCTAATCTAGGTCCCTCCTCCCCTGTACACTAAGGGTTGAGTTTCTTTGACAATACTTAAGGTAAACGACACACTTATACATGTCACCTACAAAGGAAGGTGCTCCGGTCGTTTTATCGTTAATCGAGTTCCGAGGACAATCTCGACGAGGACAGAGAGGACGAAGCAGAAAGGGGTAGACCTAGGGTTGTACCCACGACTACACAGATTTACACCCACAGTTTACTGTCTAGAGAGGTGTGGACAAGATTCACATGGACGGGACGGGGACGAGTGGCGGAGACGCAGGGAAGCTTCCCTCTTCGACGCCGTCCTCATAGAAGTGAACAGACGGCACCTAGAATCACCCTACCACCTTTTTTGTCTGGAAACTGAAGTCAATCTTGATCCCCTTCAAGAACGAAGTGCTGAATGATTGGCACACTGGACTCGTTTCAATTGAATTGGATAGAGTCAGAGTAGTCAAAAACATAAATATGTTACCTCTATTAGAACAAATGAGCGGTCGTACGACCCTTCTAAAGTGTCCTGTGAATCCACTTAAAAGACCGGGTGGTCACCAGAGACCCATTTTATTGAGTAGAGAAAGAGTGGAGTATCAGAGTACGATAACTGGAGACCTCTACTTCACCAGTAATCACTAATAAACCAGGTGACGAATGCAGATTATCTACTCCTTTACCTCCCAGTCTTACTGTTTAAGACACAAAGTCTCCGTAACGTACCTCAGTCTCTAGCTGATCCCGGTCCTAAGCTCACACGGAGCGAGTGAGTAAGAACGACACGTGTACACACGACTATAAACAACTCAGGACAGTTCGTCGTCACTTCCCGTGTCACTTCCCGTGTCACTTCCCGTGTCACTTCCCGTGTCACTTCCCGTGTCACTTCCCGTGTCACTTCCCGTCCCTTCGGACTGTTCGGAGGTACCCCAACGTTTCTCGACCTGTGCTGAATCGCTGACTGGTCGTTTAGTTCGTCGTCACGACTCCTTACACGTCCGCTCTCCACGGGGGGTCGACCGGGTCTTTTCTGGACTACTATCGTCCATCGTAAAGACTCGAGAGAAGTCTGAGGTGACTCACGTCCTTAACAAATCTCTTGAAATTAGGAAGGGGTTTGTCCACTCTATGTCTATGATGATAGAAAAGTCAAAACGGATACTCCCCCCTTTTCTTTTTACTTTGTGTCCTTCGAATTTACTAAAGGTGTTCAAACGTGTCGGTCATTCACCAACGATACCTTAAGACGGGGTCCATCACAGTAAGGTTTCAAGTGTGAGAATTGGTGGCATAATATCGTCGACAATTACTTCTACATTCTGGTCACTAAAATTGGGTGATTAGGTCTCTTCGTGGCCTTGACGTCCTCAGGTTGTGAGACGGTAAGGTCGGTAGGTCCCCCTCTGACCCTTCCGACGGGTCTCCCGGACTGACCCCTTCACTACAACAAGTAGATTGTGACAATTACTATGTGCTATGGAATTGAGGTCTCCACTTTTAAACTGTCTTAATGTACCCTGGTCCGTTTTCTAAGGTTCACTTAGTGTCTTTGTGTACTATACCCTCTGGTTGGAATCATCGACCAAACCATCGTAAAATGTGTGTAACCAACGCACTCGTAGTGTCATTGCGGAAACCTTACGTCCGTCCCTTACCTAATATTAAGGAGCACAGTCTATTGTTATGGATCTGAGTCTCTACCATCGAATAAAACTAGTTTCTACGATTCGTTCTACCATCTTCTCGACCCTTATCTTACTAAGAGGAGAGGATCAATAAGTCCTGTAAAAGACAGGAAATGGGTCGAAGATGGAAAAAAAAAAGGGGGACCAATAGATTAAATTTTTACTTCTGTCTGAGTGATTAAATCTTTTTCCTTATTAATCAGACTGGTAGACTAGTAGAAGGGTCTGTAGTCCACAACATTGGTCACAAAATACTAGGAATTAGAGTCTACCTGGAGTCACTTTAGGAGCTTGTTCTTGGACGTTCCATCTATAAGACGTAACAACCGACCTCACTTTCCGGAAACAACGGTCTTCTCACTTCGATATCCTTTACTGTCTGAACATAAAAACGGGACCTTCTTTCTAAATGGTTTGGATAGCACCCACACTCGTTTTAGTCCCGTCTCTATTCGGGTACTAAAAAATTTCTTTTACACAAAACCTAGTACGTCTCTAAGACGAGGGCTACTGTTCTTTCACTATCGAAATAGATAACCTTCGAAATAATTTCTGTCGGTATTGTGACTAACGGGCTGTACATTTGGAGTCACCGGAGACCGTCGTATAGTAAAACTCCTGTTGAAAGACTAACCTACTCAGTCGTCACTTTTATCCGACCTGACGAATGGTACACTCACAACCCGTAACACTTGTCCGAATCTAAACTACTAGTCGGTTACTAAGAGTTGTAGAAGAACCAGTGAATAGAGAGACTCTTGTCTTACATTTTGGTTCCCGGAAGTGCATTTTTTTTTTTTAACGTGTACCTGTCTATGTACGTTTTAAAATCATGTAAAAGTCCCCGAAGGGACCACCGAGTCTGCCATTTTGCAGACGGATGTTACGCCCTCTAGGCCCAAGCTAGGGACCCAGTCCTTCTAGGGGACCTCTTCCTTTACAGTTGGGTGAGGTCATGAGAACGGACCTTTTAGGGTACCTGGCTCCTCGGACCATCCGATGTCTGGTGCCCCAACGTTTCGGAGTTGTGTCTATGGATCACTACATGTCTGTTCTCTAGTTTTAGAGTCAAAAATCAATGAATCATTTTGAATTCTCCACAACCTAATATTTAAAGATACTTGTCCCTGGAACAGAATAAGCAATAATACCGGGACAACTGATCCTTGTGTCATCAGGAAACCAACGTAATTTGACTAGACATCATATCAATTGACGACATAATCAATCGATAAGTCAAGTCAAGTCAAGTCAAGTCAGTGAGTCAGCACAGGCTGAGAAACGCTGGGGTACTTAGCGTCACGCGGTTCGGAGGGAGAGGTAGTGGTTGAGGACCTCAAGTGAGTTTGAGTACATGTAACTCAGTCACTACGGTAGGTCGGTAGAGTAGGAGACAACAGGGGAAGAGGAGGACGGGGGTTAGGGAGGGTCGTAGTCCCAGAAAAGGTTACTCAGTTGAGAAGCGTAGTCCACCGATTTCATAACCTCAAAGTCGGAGTCGTAGTCAGGAAGGTTACTTGTGGGTCCTGACGTATTGTTTGTTGGGGTTTTCTATTACCTAATTCTGTCATCGTCAAATGAATCGAGTACTAAGACAATCGTTAGACCTAATCCTAGTCGACCTAGGAAACCCGAGTCGATCCAAGGGAGTACACAGAAATCAGTCAACACTTAGTAGATGTTTAACAAAAACAACTAAAACCGACCCGAAATACTGTATAAACCCTGGAACTGGCCCTGTCAACACAACTGAATTGACACCAGGTGTACTAAACATAGTTCGCATGGAACGACGGTGCCTATTGTAGTGGTTGCCCACCGTACCTCCATTCATGAGGTCTCTCTAACCGTCACCGCACTAGTTACCCTGTTTTTTCCTTCGATACTTATCGTCGACTTGTGCCCATTTTCTACCTTCTAGTCACTTGTAATTCGACTGGTTGACGTCCAAAAATCCGACATCGAGGTCAATGTACACTCCCGTCACAAGAGTCAACAGATGATAGTGATAGTCCTAATACGTCGGACCTTAAAGACTTTCGATGCTCCTACTTCCTAACTCTGCATCCCATTATGACAATTACACTATGCACACATGGGTTCTCCCACTTGTGTGACCTTCGCAAGAGTGGTGGGGAGGAACACTGGTCTTATCTTCTAAGAAGGAAACGTGTGTGGGAGTAGACCTTGTACTAACGGATAAATCAACCGGTATAAAGGACATCTCATAGTCAAGAAACCCCTGTCTGTGGAGTAGACATAGTGATAGTAATATATGGACCGTGTACCATTCCCAGGACATGTATCAACAACTAGGTTAGATGAATTATGAGAGAAAGTGCCTATTAAATTCTTAAACTTCTGTCTTGATTTCGCTGTCCAGAGTGTCTCGTTTTATGTTATAAATCTGGACAAAGGGGTCGTGGAGTGTCGGTAGGTATTCCAAACAGGGTAGAGATTTTCAGAGTCTTAGAAAACTAAGTTGAAGTTCCGGTGTACAAAAATCCCGCACAGTTGAACGAAGACTACCTACAGGGGTTTACGTTCGTTGAAACTACATCCACCTTCCTGTCACTATTAATAGTATTATTAGCACAACAAGAAAAGTTGAGAATAATTGGACCTAAAACAAATTCTCCAAAGGTTAATCGAAGAACTTAGACGTGTCAATTGGAAAAGACTCGAAAAGAGACGTCTAAGAGAGAGAGAGAGGTTCGGGAGTTGGGAGTAAGGACGGGTACCTCGGAGTGTCCTTATCGACCTTAGGTCGGAGGACTTGTCGAGGACTTGTACCCTATTAACGTTATATTAATTACTTAATTTTTCTTACTTTACAAAATTCACGAAAGTTATAAGGGAAAGGATATTAATAGATGTTCTTTGTACAAGTAATTGTTAGAACACGACTGTCGGGGGTCCGAGACCTACTCGATCGAGTCGAAGGTTATTCTTTTACTTAACTACTGGAGAGGTAGTGTCTGGCAGTGTTGAAGGTGCCCCTCTCCTCTCCGGTATCGTCTTGGTGGTAAACCTGTCACCAACCGGTCTAGTCTGAGAGATGAGTGGATTCCAGAGTCGTCTGGAACTGATCAGAGGGTACGACTCCTGTAGGAGAGACGGACGGAGGGGTCTAAACAAAACGTCTTTGTGTCACGAGCAGCCAGGGACCATTCATAGAATATAGAGGATAACAGCAGGGGAACGGAAGTCGATCTTTTCTCGACTTAGGAATTAAGTGTCTTTATATAATTACTGAGTCTAGGAAATTAGGACACGGAACGGTAGTCCTCATTGTAGCAGATACTACTCCTCGGTCTTTCACAAGTCTAGGTGTCCCGTATGGACTGTATGTACGGACCCCGGAAAACTGGTAAAGATAATTCTCCCTTATAAGATAATTCATTTTTAACTATAGAATGTCTTATCTTAAATTTTGTGTGTACTTAAAATTTTCTATTTCGTAATATGAAACTTTTTAGCACGACTACCCCCCGACGAGGTCTGACCTAGGGGTTTAAGAGGTCCCCATGACCCGGTGACTGGTGTAGTGACCTCTGTAAACAACAATTCATACCCGATTACTCTATGGGGACGTTATCCATAAGTCCCCGTCGGGTCCCGTTGATTAGAATATGACACCTTAAAGGTAGTTACACTGTCAAATATTCTCCCCGTAACCCCCTATCCCAGTGTAGCGTCTTGGGGTAGTCAAATAAATAAATAAGGTATATACTCAAAGGGTTTACACGTTCCATGATTCGGTCCAGATCACATCTTATACAACTACTTACTGTGTTCCCGACACATAAGGTTCTAAAATATCTCATCACCCCCTCTATTCTAAAGACAGATATTTATTGATATTATCTCTGTCCCGATCCTTCACACTCTCTCCTCGTCATTTCCACGACATCTTCAGGTCTCCTCCGTCTATAATAGATGTCAAGTCCCCTAGCCTCTGACAGCACCTCCTTCTTCTAAAAGTCGACCTTGACCTTCCTGTTCATCACAGACCTACCCGTCTCTACCACGTCCTCCTACCAAAGAAGTTGTGGTTCTTTCGTAGGAATCGTTTCCCAAGCCTCATACTTAACCCCTTCGTCGCCAGACCGGTCCTGACTGGTCCCTACCCTGTCACCTCCGATTTACATATCAGTCCCACACCGACGTTCCTTCGTTACGGCTTTGATTTGAAATCCTCCTCATACACTTCCGTAATTGTCGTGTCCGTGATCCCACTCGACGAACGTCTAAAAACCGAATACTCAGTTTCTTAGAACCACAAAGTCTTTCTATCAGGGCGTCGGGTCTCTTCGCAGTAGATCCACACACCTCACTCTTACCCCCAGCCTTAAGTCCCATCGTTCAACCACTTTCTTAGGTACGCCGTTATTTCTTCCGCACTAGCCAGTTGTGGCGCATGTTCAGATGGTAGAGGTGACATATGTGTTCTCCTGAGTCCGCCGGTAACATGGAACCTTGTTTATGTCTAACTTCTCATCTTTTTAACACGCTACCTCAGTGTCCCGTATGACTTTTCCCGACTTTCAATAAATTTTTGGGCTAGACAAATATATTCGTTTGGTAGACTCATATATAAAAATTCCACCACCTTTGACTAGTAGTTATTTTATAAATAACTCCTAGAAACCTTACGGATACTTTAAGACAAAACCCATGTCCGTGAATCTCCGTCTGACCACCCCTTACGACTAATCTCTTTAATCCGTCCGGTGTCTAAACACGTCGATAGTTAAATTGTTTTACTCAACTCTATTCACCCGGGAAATTCTCAAACAACTACAGTCCTGTCCTTTCCTAGACCCCTACGATACAAGTCAACGGAAAAAGTATCAGGGACTTCACCCATAACGTGTCTCAAGTGCCGTCCGTTTCTACTAGTCAACCGGTGTCTCTGTCTTCGTCAATAAAGGTTTGGGAGTCCGTTGAGGTCTTCGAAACGTGGTGGGACGGTCTAACTTCAGTTGACCTACGAAGAGTCAGGAGAATTCGGGTTTGACACAACACTCGAAAGAACAAATGGTTTCCCGGGTATAAATAAGGAAATAAACTTGGTTCGTGCTAGGAATATAGGAGTTCTACCACACCAGAGACTTAATTTTACCTTCCAATTCTGAAACGTAGAGTGTTCCAATTGTCTTATACCGAAGACCTCAGTCCGGTTAACTTAACTGAGGGAGGGGGAAAAAAAAAGAAAAGAATGACAGAAAATGACTAACCATTTAAACCATTCAAAGGATTTTAGAGACTCCAAACCATAGGAATAGAAACTCGACTATAATACTATCGTAAACGGAAGTTCCGAGTAACACACCCAATCTAATCTACTACGTACTCCAGAAATTTGTCTCTTGGACTATAAGTAACTGAAGAGTCGTTTCCAAGGAATGATAAGAAGATTAATAGTATCACCAAAGACCACACGACAAGAGTCTAACAGACCGTTCAATCAGGAAGTCAAGTCAAGTCAACGAGTCAGCACAGACTGAGAAACACTGGGGTACTTAATGTCGTGCGGTCCGGAGGGACAGGTAGTAGTAGAGGGCCTCAAGTGAGTCTGAGTGCAGGTAGCTCAGGCACTACGGTAGGTCGGTAGAGTAGGAGACAGCAGGGGAAGAGGAGGACGGGGGTTAGGGAGGGTCGTAGTCTCAGAAAAGGTTACTCAGTTGAGAAGCGTACTCCACCGGTTTCATGACCTCAAAGTCGAAATCGTAGTAAGGAAGGTTTCTTTGGGGTCCCAACTAGAAGAAGTCTTACCTGACCGACCTAGAGGAACGTCAGGTTCCCTGAGAGTTCTCAGAAGAGGTTGTGGTGTCAAGTTTTCGTAGTTAAGAAGCCACGAGTCCAAAGAAGTGTCAGGTTGAGAGAGTAGGTATGTACTGATGACCTTTGTGGTATCGGAACTGATCTGTCTGGAATCAGCCGTTTCATTACAGAGACGAAAACTTATATGATAGATTCAACCAGTATTGAAAAGAAGGTCCCTCATTCGCAGAAAATTAAAGTACCGACGTTAGTGGTAGACGTCACTAAAACCTCGGGTTTTTCTATTTCAGACTGTGTCAATCAGGAATTTCTTGACATAGTGGTAGAGTATTAAAAGGATAGATCCGTGACAGAGTCAATACTGAAGAACCTCGAAAAATTAAACACAGAATTCCCTGATTTGGGCGTGAGACAAGAACCCTTCAATTCACATATAAGATGAGTTATAATAAACTCACATTCACTGTCTTTAAGGTTCATCGGCTTCGTTTTTCTTTTACATACTGGAATATATCGTGTGAAGTTCCTACTGACCTCTTCGAGTTCGACTCAAACTCCTTAGAACTCAAAACGTACAGATACGAGACTGAAGGAGACAACGATTGGTAGTCCTCCAGTCCTATCGGGGGTCGTTTAAGTCTGAGTGTAAGATGGCGAACTCGTTGGAAACTTCTTTCTACGGGTAACCGAACTGTACCGAGAGGACGGGTGGGGTTCAGTAGGAGACACCGATCCACTGTACTTATTTGATCAATCAGTCCGGACCAAAGACAAGGGTAGAAACCTCGGTCTCCGGCTTTACTTGGAGAATGCGGTACCTGAACTCGTATTGTCCCCCAACCAAAGATCATGACACCAAGAAGTTCACACCAGTGACCTGGTTATCGTAGTTGTAAGGGATCTTCTATGGATCCTTATATCTAAGAGTTTGTGAGAGGGTCGAAAAATTCTAGTCTTTGCGATTTCCATCCAAGTCCTTGACACAAAATTATTCGGAAGGTACACTAAGACTATATACTAGTTTAAATTCTTAGTAGTAAGATCTTCTTTCCCATATTTTTAAAAGGTCTTTTTTCGTTCTTCCTCGTTCGTCGTTGTTGACCACGGAAAGCGTCAAACGTGGGGTCATTTAATGATACGAATAAAATACCCTTAGACTCTCAGGTCCCTTAGGATCCTGATCTCGTTCCGGAGTACAGATGCTTCGGGTCTCGGTCGGAGTCTATAAGACAAAGGATTAGATCGAGAGGAAAGTGGTTTCGTGACATTTTCTTTTCCTCTCTTCTTTAAGGAACGGTGCTCCGTAAGTAACGTCGACTAACACATCGACAAGTAAAGAATTCTGTGAAAAAGTGGATTCATTGGTGATGGGTTTTCACCTAATGGGTTACGTAGAAATTCTGTGTTCGAAGGGAGGACGGGACCTCCGTAATTCCGGGACTCTTCACTGTCCATGTAGTCCATCGTCAGGGTAAGACAATGGAAGAGTATAGGGTCCTACAAAGGGTCGCGGGTCTCCAAGACGTGTCGGGTCACTGTACCAATAGACGTCCACAATGACTGAGGTCCCGACTCAATAAACATAAAACGTAAACTTTTAGTAGAGGATCAACTCCAGTCTACTTTACTGGAAACGTCTTACTTGGTCTGACTTCAGTTGTTCCTAAATAGCTCGTCCCTCACACACCGGTCACGACAACCAGTGCCGACTCGAATCCTTCTTTCTCCTTCGTGTCCGGGAAGGGGGTCCCTCTAGGGCTAAGACAGGCCGTCCGCTCTACTTGTGCGGACTCTGCTAATCTGTTAAAATGCCCGTGAGTAGGAAGACGCCACAATAACACACGGGTCCTGGACTTGGAAGAAAGGCACAAACTCAAAAGGCAGACTCTTTAGAACTACTCTTTGTCAGGCACAGGACGAAATCTTCATCTTTTTTGATCTATATTTGAGAACGACGACGACGACGACGACGATTCAGCGAAGTCAGCACAGGCTGAGACACGCTGGGGTATCTGTCGTCGGGTGGTCCGAGGCGGCAGGGACCCTAAGAGGTCCGTTCTTGTGACCTCACCCAACGGTAATTTTCCTCCCGTACCAACCGGTCAGTCTCCATGGTCGGACCCCCATCACCGTATCCTCCCTTTTCTTCTACTCTATTTTCAAGTAGTACCACCGTCTTCACCAGAGACGGGCAGAGGTCCCGTGACCACTGCCTCTACGGTCTCCACCGCTGCCTTCGGGACACGACTCCCGCACCCACTACGCTCAAGACTTCGGAGCCAATTTTGTTACCTCGACGGCAGGGATGGTCTGACGACTACAACCGAGTCCCAAAAACTCCACACCTGAGGGAACCAAAAAATCCGGAAGGGTCGCTACGACACTTAACGAGTCAGAGGAAGGTTAGTAACGGACGACCCGAATTCACAGTGCCCCAGTCAAAGCCAACGAACGGGGAGGCAGGGCCGATTCCTTGCGGCGGACGAGAGTAAGGGGTCGTGTGAGGCGACGGAGGGCGGCACGCGAAACACGCCGAGAAGGAAGAAGGGCCCGCGGCAAAGAGGGGAATGGCGGGTAAGAGACATGGATCAATTGGTGAGGAGTGGGAGACTACGAGGTCTGGGATCGAACTCGTGGAAAGAAGTGCCGTAGGAGGGGACTCAAGGACCCCATGAAGAAGAGAAGAGGTGAGAGTCGTCGGGGACGTGAGACAGAAACTCTGGGATAGGTTCAAAAAAAAAGGATTTACACACCGATAAGTAAAGACAGACACAGGAATTTGAACCAGATCCGGTGTACTCCTATTTCTGACAGAAAACGAGTGACAACATAGTGATAACAGAGTCTATCCAAATCCGTGAACCTTCGACACACGACAGACCTCGACAACTTATCGTCCCCTTTTACTTTCGACAATCCTACCCACCTTATGTGACATTTATTTTCATGAAGACTTTCGTGACACTTTGGTCTCGCCGGTCCCTTTCGCAGGGTTTTATCTACCTCGAACTCAACTTAGAAATGCATAAACACCTTAGACCTGACCCCTCCTGTCCCACTTATGTAGGGTCTAAGTGTCTTGTCGTAGCACCGTTCTCATCGTTTCCCGAAGGGACCACCGAGTCTACATTTCTTAGACGGACGTTACATCCTCTGGGACCAAACTAAGGACCCAGTCCTTCGAGGGGACCTCTTCCCTTACCGTTGAGTGAGATAACAAGAACGGACCTCTTAGGGTACCCGTCTCCTCGGACCGTCCGATATCAGGTACCCCGGTGTTTCTCAACCTGTGTTGACTCGCTGATTGTGTACGAATCTCCTGTTCACTCATTAAATGGACGACATTGTTCCCCAGACACGTCCTCTACACATTATCCAATTCAGTGCATCCATTTTCCCATCTAAAACTATCTAAAAAAAAAAAAATTCCTTTACTTAGGATAGAGAAGACAAAAATTTGACCAAGATCACTCCACGTAATAGGAAACTTAGAGACGAAGAGATAAACACTTTACTCTTATCGTAAACCAGGTACTAAAGGAACCTCCTCATATACCACTTCAGTAAAGGCTACAAGGAAGACTTTGTAGTTTGTACTATTAGAGGAGGATCCTTGGGAAGTTGTCGTGTCAAAGGACGTCCTGTTTCGGACTCTCCGTATCGGAACAGAGTTCCAAGACTCAGTACCCTGAAAGTGGACAAAGAGGTTAGCCCGAAGGAGAACTAGGTAGAAGTCGTAAAGGGGTTCGAGAAAGTGTGGAGAACACAAACATGTACGCAAAAGGGTGACTGGTATTATGGAAAGAGAAAGTTGGTAAAGGGAAGGATCAGGTAGACTACTTGAACGTAATTAATAGGTAAATTTTGATCGAATACCAGTGTAGTAGGAGATAAGTGAGTTTAAATTGGTAGAACTGAGGGAAATCTCAAATATATGCACAGCTACTAATCGAAAAAGTGTTCATGAGGTCGTGAGAGAAACACGGACCTTGTGTCGTCTATGTGTGGTTTACACCCACACACACACACAATTAGTGAATCATCATAGGGTGAGAAACGTTGGGGTACTTGACATTGGCAGGTCCGAGGAGACAGGTACCCTAAAGGGTACATTCTTATAACCTCACCCATCGGTAAGGGAAGAGGTTCCCTAGAAGAACTGGGTCCCGAGTTTGAGTCCAGAGGATACAACGTCCGTCTAAGAAATGACAGACTCGGTGGTCCAAACACATAATTTAGTTTAGATCGAATTCTTGGTCTCTTCCGTTACCGTGGGGCGAGGTCATGAGAACGGACCTTTTAAGGTACCTACCTCCTCGGACCATCCGACGTCAGGTATCCCAGCGCTTCTCAACCTGTGCTGACTGAAGTGAAAGTGAAAAGTGAAAGTACGTAACCTCTTCCTTTACCGTCGGGTGAGGTCACAAGAACGGACCTCTTAGGGTCCCTGTCCCCTCGGAACACCCGACGGCAGATACCCTAACGTGTCTTAGCCTGTACTGACTTCGCTGAATCGTCGTCGTCGTACTCTTGGTGACTTTCGATCTGTGTAAGTACATGATTTGTAAACTACACATAGAAAATATAACATTAATTTGTAATTCGTAGTTATCATTACCACCACTGAAAACACCATGATCTTGGTGTTTCTGAACACTGTAGAACTACTACCTTCCCTTAACCCCTCACGGATTAAGTTAGTGACTACAGTCTATTCCGTTGTCTCCAGGTTCCTAAATCCTCAAACAAATTCCGGTGGTTCATTAAGTATCGTCTTTTTGTCTTCTTGACTGAAGTATACTAGGAATCGAACCCTTATTTAGGTAGAGGGTTACACAAAAGTACGAATAATATTGATATTGGAAAATCGGAATATCTAATCGAGGATAAAAATATCGAGATCGATTGCAATACTCCCTAATTTTAATAAAAAAAGGATATAAATAATAATGTAATACACCGACGTTGATTCAGTATCGGACACGAAAGGGGACAAAAATTCTATTCATATGTTTTTACCTGAAGGATTATAAACTTCTCAAATATTTAATATTTAAGTCGTTTAAAGGTAAAGGTGGGTGGGGGAAAGGACGACGTCGTTAAGTCCTCGGTAAACCACCACTAAACATTTAGAAGTTTGGACATTGTCCTCTTACCTATTAAGATTCGCACGTAGGTTTTCTTTATCAAACGGAGTGTACCTTGTTACTCGGCGGGACATTAACTTAGCTTCTGGACTCTGCCGTACTTACTCTAGTACAGACATTTTACCAGACTCGAGGAGTCTCCGTCGGTGAGGTATTTATGTTCCATCGCAACAAGATCGTAAACATTGGGGTGTATTATACTCGTGATGAGTGACACTCTCCTTTTATCGGACATGTCCCAAAGTATTTATTTTCGAAGACACGAACGAATCGAAGCTCGAAACGAGACCGGAGACCCGGTCAGTAAATGGGACAAAAGGTAGAAGGGTGATTTTTATCGTACTTTTACAACCTTTCTTAAGTCGTTTTACACGGTAGGTAAGTCCTTAAGTAGGTCGCAAATACCACGCGGCCCAGGTGCTCTCGACATACGGCCCAGGAGTCATCGGACTACCTCAGAGGCAGGAGTTTCAGAATAGGGACGAGAAGGAAGACCACGGCTCTTCGAGACCAGGGTCCGGGGTTCACTAATAAAGGAGGTGTGACTTGGAGAAGGACCACGAGAGTCTCGGGTGTAACCACGTTTATAAAACGTCCACTAAAGTCTTCTACGAGTTTTTACCCTTGATAAAGGTAAAAAACAGGAAGGGGGTGGAGGTTTTTTTCAGAACGACTCTTTCGTTCACGATACTATCTCCCTATTTCCATCTGACGAGTAGGGTAGTACCTGAGTCGGCTGTAAATGTCTCGAGTCCTGACACAAGTCTTCGGGAACTGAAGTCAGGACCAAGACTCTTACTGGATGGATCCTTTGAATGTCGAAGGAGGAGAAACTTTACGACCGCTATATACAGAGATTAATCCTTCAAAGTCTCCCAGCAGTAACCATCAGTAGGACGAAGGTAGGAAGATTATTGTGCATACTTTCTCGAGAAATGAGGTTCTTTTGGAGTGCAAGTGATCAGATGACATGTACGTGTCTACTCGACGTCAGGGACAGTAGTGGTTCTTCGAAAACAATATCTATTCTTCTGTTCTGGAGATGGGTTTCCATATATAGGTCTTTTGGTATGATAAGTAGGTAAATACTATTTATGGTTATATCCTGGAACATGTATCTTTACGATTCACAAATACCTACTTACTGGGTGACTCAATTAGTTTATTAAGTTCTTTGTAAACAGTTCGTAATAACTCAAGAACCGGAACGTACGACATTTTTAACATTCTTCAACCTGGACAAGAATTACCCCACTGGACTTTTCCGAAGTGACTCCTCCGCTACAAATTCTCAAACGTTTCCGGTCCAAGGTACGTTCGTCCCTGAAGGAAAGTAGACGACGGGACAGGGACGTGGGTTCGGTCATGAGCCGTACACACCTAGGTGAGACACATAAACAAGTCGCTTACTTACTTACGTCAGTGTTACCGGCCCATTGTTCGCGTACACTGCTCATTTCCGACGCGGCTGAGAGAGGATTATGTCGATGGGCACACGTTCAGGTCCCTCAAGGTGAGTCGAGGTCCTGGCGTGCGCGTCGGGAAGTGGAACTACTGGTCGTCGTAGCAAACGTTGGGACGTACACGTGACCTCTGAAAGGACCCTACAGAGGGTCCAAATTAACAGAATCTAAGTCTCAGACTTCCTTCTTCACTTCACTTCAGCGAGTCAGCACAGATTGAGAAACGCTGGAGTACCTGACATAGAATGTTCTGAAGAGACAGGTACCTTAAAACGTCCGTTCTCATGACCTCACCCGACGATAAAGGAAGAGGTCCCCTAGAAGGACTGGGTCCCTAACTTGGGCCCAGAGGACGTAACGTCCGTCTGTGAAATGGTACACTCGATGGTCCCTTCGAGGATCTCAGACTACCTACCCTTTCCTTGACCCTTGAGCACTAACCTAGTACTGGGGTGTCGGGTCTCAAACGGTCGTAAACAGGTCCAGTGATTACCTTGACTAGAGGCTTTGTACGGGTACGGAGAAGTCACCGAAAACCGGCGGAGGTGGGAAATCCCGAGAACTCCGGAGCTAGTCGTACTCACTTGCGACGTTGAGGAGAAATAGCTCTGAGACCCACCGGGAGCCACTCACTGACGAGGGGTGACCCGGAGTCCCAGACGTAGCCCTTTGACGACTCCGACAAGACGTGTTAGGGGTCCCCGAGGAGGAGGGTGACAGCACACAGTATAGAACGTGGCGAATCTCAGTCGTCATCAGTAGTGGTACTGATTACACAAGAACCCTACCTCATAAAGACGAATCGTTCCCGGACTTTCAACCTGACCCAGAGAGACACACGAGGATGGTCTCACCTCACGTGGGAAGTCGGGGTCACTGCCCGAAGTCGCACCTGTGGACGGGTATGGTCCGTATTTGTCCGGGTCGGGGTCCTTTACGTCCGAGTACTTAAAGTACCGTCACGGACCTTGGACTTCGGACCTGGGGTAGGTCCCACATCCACCCTCCCACAACAGTGAGTCTTCAGTCAAAGTGAGTCATCTACCTTTTGAGGTGAGGTGGGCTTTCTCCTACGATGTCCCTAGGACCTTTTCCGAAACCTAGAACTTTGTCTCGAGTGGTCCCTGGTCAGAGGTTTCAGAATGTCTCCGTCCCGACTCTTTATAAAATGACATCCCGTACTCTCTTTAATAAATGGGAGGGACGAGGAAAAGGACGGAGAGAGTCTTTTCCGTGATCCCTCAATGTCTCCTCAACCCTAAGAGGTCATGTGTGACCTCACTCGACCTGGTAGTAGTCTGAGACACGGAAATGTGAGTATCGACACAGGAGCTTTGAAATGTACTGTCACGTATTGGAACAACAGGGAGATTTTACAAAACAAAGAGGGAGATTGTACCTATATCACAGGGGACGGAGGGTTACGATAAAATTATTACTTATAGGCTCTTCATTTTATTCTTTTTCCGTTACCTCATCACATCTTCTTTATCTCTTCTGAAGTCTAAGAGTGTTCGGTCGCAAGATTACGAACGAGACTAGAAAGACTCTACACACTGGAAACCTGTACAATGAACTGAGTGACTCGTAGTTAAAGAGTCGAATGGGTTAGGATGGATCCTGTTCGGTGACAGGCCCTCATCATGTTCCCGTTGTGCTTGCGGGAACCTCGACCACGAGTCGACTCTGACTGAAGTAAGGTAAACCTACTCGGATAGGACTCGCTCCGATTTCGACTTTGAGGTCATGAAACCGGGGGAGTACGTTTCTCAACTGAGTAACCTTTTCTGAGACTACGACCCTCCCTAACCCCCGTCCTCCTTTTCCCCTGTTGTCTCCTACTCTACCGACCTACCGTAGTGCCTGAGCTACCTGCACTCAAACTCACTTGAAACCCTCAACCACTACCTGTCCCTCCGGACCGCACGACGTTAAGTACCCCAGAGTCTCTCAACCTGTGATGACTGTCTGACTTGACTTGACTTGACTAGGACTCGAACGAACAGTGACTTCTTGGGTGGAAAACTGGGTCAATCAAGGAAGGAACTCCTCCCGAAACCTACCTTTAAGTCACCTCCTTCCCGTACCCCAGACGTCGTATTTTCCGTGACCTCGGACGGTGGGACCGTTCCCTCTCGCACAACAGTGACTACAACAGACCTAAACAAATCATTTTTAGACTAATATGAGATTGACCAGGATGACAAAACACAAATAACAAACATTTAGCACAATAACAAAGTTTAAGAGATCTCTGTGACAACGGGAAATAACGGATATGAGTCTTACCTAGTGGGGGTGATGAGGTGGGACCCCTATCCTCTCCTTCCTAAGATCCTTAGTAAAGGGGAGACGGGGTTGGGGGCGAGAAATCGGTTTCTTGAGACGAAAGTATCCCACATATATAACCCCAAACTCGTTTCGAAACTGACCCCACGTGCAAGAGGAGGATTTTCTCATCCTTGAAGACCGATTCCTTAAAAAAGGATCTCCAGACAGGTCAGAAAATATCTTGGAAAAATACAAAGATTTTGACGGGAGGGGACCCTCCTTCTTACGTTTCGTAACTGAAATACGCTAACGCGTTTAGGGAGACTTCTGGAAACCTTCCTAGGTACCGATAAAATGAAAAATACTGTTAATAAGGACTACGTCTAGAGGTACCGGGACGGAAGGAGAAACTTTTATGTTTCTGTGTACAGAAAAAGACACATAGTGACACGGCCCTCGACCGTAAAGTCCCTCCCTTTCCCAATTATACTAAGATACAGAGCACCTCAAACCCCTATTGTCCCCCTGTTCCAGTTGTTCCCGAAGGGGTCACAGAACGACCCATTTCTTAGGCGGGCGTCACGTCCTCTGTGTCCTTTACATCCAAGTTAGGGACCCAACCCTTCTAGGGGACCTTTTACTTTTACCGTTGAGTGACGTCATAAGAACAGACTTTTTAGGGTACCTGTCTCCCGACAACAGGTTTCCCAGTGTCTCTGACTCACTGATTTGCACCGTGCCTCTTGTTGTTTATTAGACTTTGTTCATGTGTTAATGATTAACTCAAGTCACGATTCTCATGTTTCTATCACAACACTACTAGTGCCTATGGTCTTCTCTAGTATCAAATCTGACCCCTCCTCATTCTTCTCGGAAAGACGACTTCATTATAAATTGGTGTCTGGACTTCTTTCGAATTACTATCTACCAGGTCCTCACGTCTCTTGTTGTAGGGACCTCCGTCCTTATCGTCAACGTTTCGTCGACTCTTTCCCACACTCGTTCCCAGGAGACCTTTTCCTCTACCCGGTCATGTCTCCCTCTCTGGACCCTCCCCGAGCTCCCCGGTCGTCTCCGGTGCAGATTGGTCCGAGATCTCCGGTGTCGTTCTCGACACCGTCAGGGATTTTACAAAGAAAATTCGTTCTTTTGCGGTACTGGACTAAAAATAAAATCTTTCTGGGGAGACCGACACGGTACCTTTTGACTCAGTGAGTCTTGAACGACTTATTAGGACTTCTTCGACACAGAGTTTTTATTTAGAGTCACTGTCTCAACATTTAAGGTCGAAACCCCAAACGGACTCAGTCGGGGTCCAGAAAACATGGACCCCCAGGGCCCGAGTCTCCCAGTGTCTATGTAGAGGTCCCCTCAAGGTGCGACGAAGGGAGGGAGGCGACCCACTTAGTCTCGAAGGACGGGTTTCACCCACCTAGGAGGACGGTCGAGGGTGGGAGGCGTAGGTGTCGTCCCCTCCGTCGAGACGGTTCAAGGGGAGGCCTCAGTCCCTGTGGTGGACAGGAAGCACAGGAGGAGGATGAGCCTGTCGACTGTCGGAGGCACTGAGCACTCGACCCTTTCGTGTCTAGTGGTTTCGGCTTCCTCGGAATCTTTGACAGGTCTAGTCAGTGGGTTTAGTGTTCGTGTCCCCTTCCTTTCCACGGGGTCTCCTACGTAAATCGATCCCCGTCTCAGTCCTGGTTCCTCTTGACGCTCCAAAGAGACACTATTTACGAAGGTCGCACCCGACCACGACCCTAAACTCACCTCTGTAACATCCATAACTCTACTCCAGACCTCACCCGCAGACATTGGGCATAAGCTCGGGGTTGAGGTCTCGAACTGGAACCCGTTCAAAGGAAGGAGACTCGGTGTGACGAGAAGAGATGTCGTGGATTCCCGTACCACAGACTTCAGACAAACTCGAGAGAGTGACGTCCTGACGTCCTGTGTCTGTCCCTGGATCTTTCCCCGTCTGGACTGTCTCCTACAAACTGACTAGAGACGTCACTGAGAGTAGGGCAGTCTGACTTCTTCGATTACCTTGACGCCGACAGTCTCCGACAGACAGGGGTGTAGGTGTGTGTGTGTGTGCACTCCCATGTCGGGGTGTAGTGGTAGTTGAGTCCCCGGTTTGAGTCGAGACGAAAAGAACTGTTTTAGGGGGAATGGGGACCTTCAAGGGGTGAGGGATCGGATGTAGTTTTACGTAGACGGGCAACGGGTAGAAGACACTCTAAACCAGGGTTTCGGTCAGGGAAACACTGGTGTAGAATGTATCTTATACGCACTGACGGCAGCTACCATTACTACCACCGCTACTACCGTCGCTACCGACTCAGTACGCCGAGTGAACGTGGAGGAGTAAATTAGGAGGGGTGGTATGATAGCAATTTTCGTTATTATGTGCGTGGGGTCACAGGTGTGTCGTGATGAATGTCGTCGACTCCGTGCCTCCGACTGCTTCACAGGTAGTCGTCGATTCACCCATTTCTTCTATACCTAAGGTATACCGACCTTGTGATGAGTCGGTAGGTTTCTTCCTTTATTGCGGAAACCATCGGTGTACCTACCCAGATCATTGTCCCCTACTTTACCGACCTACCGTAGTAGCTGAGTCACCCGTACTCAAACTCGTTTGAGACCCTCTACCACTTCCCGTCCCTTCGGACCGCACGACATCAGGGACCCCAACGTTTCTAGCTGACTTGTTGTTGATATTTATATATATATATATATATATTTTTTAACATAGTGTAACATTTGGTTGATATGAAGTTACTTTGTTTTTATGGGTTTCGGTTCTTTTTGTAAAATATGCACTCCTCTGCCTTCCTTTCTTCTTGTTCTGTAGTACTTCTAGTGAGCCAGTCACTGCAGTCATCTTAAGTCGGAGGAGAAACCGGTTCCACCTTTCATTGATGATAGGAACGACTATTCCTCAATTATTTATTTGTAGAGGGAGGGCGACGGGTTTGTACTCTAGAAATAGGATTTGGGTCCCTCACTGTACACTCTCTTCTAGTCCACTCTTTCCCCTGAGGCACCACCTCTGCCCTAGAGTCGGCACGGTCCGCCCGTCGACGGTCCGACAGACACGAGACTCGGACCGGGGCTCCACCGCACACCACCTTCCGGAGAACCGGGGATGAGTGCCTCCGAAACGAAGGACCGACAAGAGAGAAGAAAAAGAGACAGTGAGTCATTACAATGAGAATTGGAAATTCTTTCAGGTAAAGAAAGAAAAAAATTTTTTTTGAATCAAATAAAATATAACCTAATATAGGTTCATCCCGAAGGGAACACCGAGTCTGTAATTTCTTAAACGGGCGTTACGTCCTCTGGGTCCAAGTTAGGGACCCAGTCTTTCTAGGGGACCTCTTTCTTTTACGCTGGGGGAGGTCACAAGAACGGACCCTTTAAGGTACCTGTCTCCTCGGACCGTCCGTGTCAGGTACCCCAGTGTTTCTCAACCTGTAGTGTGTGTGTGTGTGTGTGTGTCGGTTTATTGTCATGACACTGTGAAAGTCTACCTGTCGTTTCCCTGAGTCGGTATGTATGTGGACACAGTTAGGGGGGGTTGGGGGTTTGAGGGGAGGATAGGTCCGGAGGTGTCTTGTCACTCGTCTCAAGGGACACGATATGTCTTCCACGAATAACCAATGTACGCACGTATCCCCGTTTTCACCTATTGGTTGTTCCTGGAGGAGGTCCACTAGGGACCCAACCCTTCCAGGGGACCTCCTCCAGGAACAACCAATGGTTAAAATTTATATCGTCGCACATATACAACTAGGGTTCGAGGTTCCTTCGGGTAACGAAAGTGTATGTACAGACTCTCTTGGTAAGTCTACCGGAGAAGCCCCAGGGACGGAGATGTATTTACGTATATGTATCCATATATATGTGTGTGTGCGCCTGCGTTTGTACCTCTGGGACTTTTTTAGTCGATTACGGGTTTTCTCATTTGCCGTCTTCGTGACACACATTGCGACCCAAGGACACTAAAACGTGGACACCTGGATAAAAACATCCAAATACTCGTCACAGATACTTCCGCGAATGTCTTATGCGTTCGAAGAGAGGAAGGTCACACCGGAGAGACACGGGACTCCCACCTCATACAAAATCCTTAGCCCCGTCCCTTGTCACAAGTCGAGGAACGAATCGACATTACGGTCCCAGAGACATCTTATCCAGGAAACCGAGATCCACAACGAGGACCGGAGGGGAATGGTTCCACGCCGATAAAAGGTCCCGAGAACCCCCGGATCTTCAAAGAGGGTCTGACTAATGTCTCCGCCGTCGAGAGACGAAAGGGATGAGTGCCACAGGACGTCCGATCCCACACGGTGACTCTTGTGGAGGACAGGTCCCCCTTCTTCGAATCAGAGAAAGTGCGGACACTTCGAGAGAGGCGGGAGAGGGAGGTTCTTTACCTAGTAAGGGGGAGAAGAGCACCAGAAGATTTTACAACATTGTATTAGGAAGAATTTCCGGTTCCAGTATTTATAGTCACAGGAAGGACCCAATAACACCCCTTTTTCTATAGGCACATTTTATTGTATAAAAGATTCATGAAAAAGGAAAAGACATTTAAACAAATTTTCAGTCTTTTCTAAGACCTTCTCATTTTATGTCGGACGACTGCCTCCCGAGATATGAAAACCGGATGACAATCCCTTATATGTCTATTAGTAATTCTTTAGTAGGATTCTCCGATCACCCTCCCTACTTTACTTTCTTCTATGACGTCTTTTTTTTTGTACTTCAAGACACGAACCGTGTATCAATCCTGAGCCACTCTGCACCCACGCGCACGCACACACACACATCCACACACAAGTGTGTGAGGACGTCTCGACGTCACCCGGGTGCCCTACCCCGTCCTACTCGATGAAACGAAAGGAAAGAGGCTCTGTTCACTAAAAGTCGTCTTCGGGAGGAGTGCTGAGAGTCCGGGCTCGACTCTAATATTAATTACCGAGAAGGGGTGAGTTGGGTCTAAAGAAAGAGAGTTCGAGGTCTTCTTGTGACCCCCGGAAATGTGAAGGAAAAAAACAAGCCGGACTCCCCGGTAAAGGTAGCCGCCTCCACGGCTCGCGGGGAGACGGCGCCGTCTCGAGTAATTTACGTGCCGGACAGGACCTGTCCACGAGTGCCTCCGGGCTCACGAGTTGCGAAGGTCTTACCGGACCGAAGACGGGTCACGCCCGTCGCAGACGGTCGGAGGGAGAACGAACAAGTGTGTCTCGGAGTGTCGAGTTGGAGGCCACCCTAAATCAGTTCCACGCAGTGCACAAAAGTCTCAAATGGTTTTTAGGCTTCATTGACGAATGGATTGTACCGTTCTCCCTTTCGTGCACGCACAGTGTCGATGAATCTAAACGCGAGACCGAACCTGTGTGCGACCGACACTCCAGAACCCACTCTAAGTCCGGACGACATTGTTCCTACCCACAAGACGGAAAAGAGAAGGCTCGCGGTACGACGACGACGATTCAGCGAAGTCAGCACAGGCTGAGACACGCTGGGGTATCTGCCGTCGGGTGGTCCGAGGGGGTAGGGACCTTAAGAGGTCCGTTCTCGTGACCTCACCCAACGGTAAAGGAAGAGGTTGCGTACTTTCACTTTTCACTTTCACTTCAACGAGTCAGTACAGGTTGAGAATCGCTGGGGTACCTGACGTCGGGTGGTCCGAGGAGGCAGGTACCCTCAAAGGTCCGTTCTCATGACCGCACCCAGCGGTCACGGAAGACCCGACTGGGCATAGTCTCTTGAAAGAGGTGACTTGAATTAGTAGGTAAATGAGGAGACAGAGAAGTGATCGGATATGAAATAAACTCTCCACCCTAACATAGAACAAGTCATAACATTAGGGTCACCGATCGTTCCATTGAAGTGACATCCATGAGGTATTTTATAAGCCACCTACTTACTTATTTGATTATCTCACTTACCTATCTACCCACCTATAGAGAATTCGTCTATAAGGGAGTAGACAGTTTACCGTCTTTATGGCAGATGAAATATTTCTAAAATACCTCTAATTTATTTTACTTGTAGTGATTTAGGAGTAGTGTTAGGGACCATATATTTGCTATGATTCGTTTTGGACCGAGGAAAGGACGTAAGTAGGCGCGAACGGGAGTCCCACTGTACAATTGAAGTCGTCTAGAATGGTCTATAGTTAGTGGGTAAACACTCGAAAGTCGTAGGATCAAGAAGCGAGTACCGGTTCTATTAGAAATTTTTGACGTTTGGATCAGTAAAGTGAAAAGATGATTTTAGATTAGTTACTACGGGGGTTTAGTCGCTCATTTTGTCCAACAAACAGGTAGTTAGTAGTTTTCAGAGTCACATCGGACACCACAAGACAACTGTAACTAAGAGTGGACGAATGGGTCGGGGACCTAATCCGGTAAGACGGGGGGATGGTGTGAGCCCAATAAAATAGGGATCCGAATCTTAGGTGCCCTGATTACGAAAGACCAGGAAGTATGCGGAACAGAGAGGACGGTCGTCACCGAGAGAGGGATCCGATGCGATCGAATCCTGTGGAACGATATTTACGAGTATTGAGAAACCCAAACAAAAGAAGTACTTTGTGTCAAATGTTATATACGTAGGCACACTGACATACTAATTACGGGTAGAGACTGCACCTAAGACAGACGAAACGACGTAGGGACGGTTGATCGCGCAATAGACTGTATATTTTTCCTCAGTTACTCATAAATGACTCCTTACTTTCGGGGTTAGAAGGGGTTTAGGACGAAAGAACGAGGAGAGGGCGACGTATGTGAGTGATCGGTTCCGCACAGATAGTAGGAAAGGTGAGACGTAAATCCCTAAAGGACGACATAAAGACGGGGAGTCAGACCGTACGAACGACCGTTCGACTCTGTCTGTGCGTACAAGACCACCCGCGAGCCGCAAGCATTCAGGACCCTTTGAAACTGTGCGAAAGGAGAAGTCTAGGTCAGAGGACGGGTACACGAGCAGTAGAAGAGGTTGGATGGAGGGGCTCGAGTAAAACGGACGCAGGAGAGAGGTCGAGCATCGTTGATGTAGGGTCCTCAGACTTCACCTTGACCCACCGACTGTACCCGTAATGCCTCTGTGGTTGCTACTGGAATAACGTAGAGTTGTCCAGTGGTGCCGACACCGAAGAGTCCTCGACGTCCAGTTGTCTCTACGACGGGGTTCTTTCCTTCTTTCGTTTCAAGGGACTTTGGTCAATACTCGACTCAGAAGCGTGTTTTAGGGGACCCCAGGTAGTTCCGTTCCCAGACCTGGACGTACGTGACTCTCCTTTCGCGCATTTCCACTGACTCGTCGACCCGGACACTTCAGACTTCTTACGCGTGCAGGAATTGTCGTCGCGAACCTTGTTTTCGAGAAAAAGTCTGAAATAGTACCTAGTTCAGTGTGACGTCTCTCCTTAAGACAGGGACGTCCTTTGAAGGACTAGTATACTAAAAAAAAGTGAAAAACAAAAAAAAAAAAATTTGAATATTTCCGATAAACCTCGGACCCGTGTACTTTTCTCTCTCAATAAATGTCGTACAGTGAAACTTAGTTTCTTATCTTTCCGAAACCCAGACCCTCGTATCTGGAATGTGTCTCACCTTCCTTTTCACACAAAGCTCTATCTACTTTTGGGGTCACGGAGGTGGCAGACCGACCCCCGGGACGGGTTAATCCACGGTGGAAGAAGGAAGGAAGGCAGGCAGGCAAAAGTCAGCGTGGAAGAAGGACACCGATAAAGAAACAGTATTTCACCCTTCTGACCACGGGTATGTGTGTTCCGACTATACTCTGAGCCGACACTGTTCCGTCCACTTTATGAACCTCTCTGGGAGTCCCTTTCAGTCGGGAAAAGAGTGTGTTAGGCTAAACCACTCAAAGAACTCCTTAAAATTCTTCCTCCCCTGACGGTTTAACCTACTCTTGGTGACAGGATTTGTTGAAGGAGGACCCAAAACAACCTCAAGGACGGTAACCGACCTCGTTTTCGAACGTAATCTTTCTTGAGTCAGAAAATTAGGAGTAAAGAATTTAATCGGGACTTCACTCTATATTAAGGTTTCACTTTAATATAAGGGACTCTTTGAATGCATCCCTCAGCAAGTTCCTTGTGCACGTGTCGATCTCTCCAGAGAGAACTTTTAAAAGTGGGACCATAGGTTAAGCACTAACTCTCGACTGTAGATAAGTAGACTCAACAAAGAGACTCAACTATAAAATAGAGGTAAGGACGTCGGTAGAGGAGTTAAGATCCGAAGTAGGTAAGTCAAATTCCAATAAAAACTCGTAGATAGGTATACAAATCCAGAAGGATGGGGACCGACCTAAAGACGTTGTCAGAGGTTCAGTCGGGGGACTCGGTCAAGAAGAACGGATTCGGTATTCTTAGTAGAATTTTAAGGTGTAAACACAACGAGGGTGGGACAAGAGAGAGCGAATGGTCCCATGGAATCACAACTGAGACTGAATTCATGTTTGCAGTGTCTAAACTTCCAGGAGGTTCTATACCGAGGGGAACTGGATAAGTTTATAGAGAGTTAGAAACGACGAGTGGTTCAGTTTAGTTTTAATGGAAAAAGTCGAGGTTTGTTCAGTACGACTCAGGTCAAGACTCGGAGACGTATTACAAGAACGACGACGACGACGACGATTCAGCGAAGTCAACACAGGCTGAGACTCGCTGGGGTATCTGCCGTCGGGTGGTCCGAGGCGGCAGGGACCCTAAGAGGTCCGTTCTTGTGACCTCACCCAACGGTAAAGGAAGAGGTTACGTACTTTCACTTTTCACTTTCACTTCAGCGAGTTCAGTACGGGCTGAGAATCGTTGGGGTACCTGACGTCGGGTGGTCCGAGGAGGTAGGTACCCCAAAAGGTCCGTTCTCATGACCTCACCCCACGGTAACGGATTCGGTTTTCTTAGTAGAATTTTAAGGCGTAAACACAACGAGGGTGGGGTAAGAGACAACGAATGGTCACATAGAATCGCAACTGAGACTGAATTCAGGTTTGAAGTGTCTAAACTTCCAGGACGTTCTATACCGAGGGGAACTGGGTAAGTTTATAGAGGGTTGGAAGCGACGAGTGGTTCAGTTTAGTTTTAATGGAAAAAGTCGAGGTTTGTTCAGTACGACTCAGGTCAAGACTCGGAGACGTATTACAAGAATGGAAAGGACTTTACCTAAGAGAGTAATAAACGGACAACAACTTTACATATACACATCAGTATAGAATGGGGGATGAAAGTGTCTCGGATAATGATAGAAAAATTATAAGGAAGGGTAAAAAGTTCCAGTCAAACTTTCGGTCGGAGTAGGTTCTCCGGAAACGAATAGAGAGACCAAGTATGACTGGAAAGAAGAGACTTGAGGTTTATGTAAATATTAATCAGTTTTCTTCTAATGGTAAATCAATAAGAGTTTACGAAGTACACCACGAACCCACCCCTAACAAATTTTCCACTAAATCGGGACTATGCGGTTCAAGAATCCTTCAAGGACCGACCTAGCGCACTCAAACCCCTTTATAAAATCTCGATCGACCACTTGTCCCTCGACGGAGAAGAAGGGAACGGAGACAGGTAGGAGAGTGAGAAAAGAATCAGGACGGACCTCTTATACAAACGATCAGTCCAGTGACAGTGTTGAAGCCACGAGCACACACCGAGAGACGATCGGGAAGGAAACATGACACCGGAATGGCAGTGTCTGTCGACTAAGGCTCCAACCGAGGACTGTGTAGGGACAAATATAAGGTAAAGAGGTGACGACCGTTGAGTCTTGAGAGCGGACCATGAGTCTTTCACTGACCTCCGTCGAAAGGCCACCGACTAAGGTTGGAGCCCGGAGTGACGAGTGATAGGCAACTCAATAGGAAAAGTATCTGTAGTGTCTTTGATTCCAGGCTCGTCGTGTCTGTGTCCCGTTTTACTACTGAGCCTCCCTTACACTGAAAAGACTTCCAGAGTCTCTTTCTAGAGTTACGTCTAGAGGAAGGAAAAAAAAAAAGAAAAAACGGATCGAGCGAAAGTTCCTACGGTACAAGGTCGTGTAAGTTACCCCTTAGATGGAATAAAAACTGGGGGGAGTTGGACTTAGTATTGTTAGAAACTACGTTTATTACTGGTTAATGTAAATAATTATATTGAAATAAAGGTTCAGTAACAATTTCCCTTTTACAGTACAAAGTTCCCTCCTTTGATTATGGGCTACTACACCGTCACCCATGGAGCACTCTGTGACCTTTAGGAGGGGTAGGCAACTCCGACCGGACCCTAGTGTTGGGGGACTTCACGAGTCCCTACCCGACCCACAGTCCAGTACGTCTCGTACTTGGGCTCCTGGTACTTACAACGGCACCTCCTTAATCCCTTCCTTGGACCTCTAGTTCGAACTGTCATGGAAGGAGCTGAGATTATTGTCGTCCGTACTTTGAGTGTCTCAAGTTTTACTTTACGACCTAAACTTTTTCTTTTTTTTTTTTTTCACTGTGTTTTACTTTACCGGTTCTCGACGACCGTCTCAAAATTGAAACTGAACCTAAGGGTTTACTGAATTAAGGTAAATTTCGGGTTGAGTTTGAAACGGTGAGGTATTCTGGAAAGAGTTAGAAGTAACAGTTCTATTTAGCAAAGGGTTTATAGCAGTGTCTTAAACAATTACAAAGTGACAACCGAACAAACATAGAACACAAAATCGAGAAATATATAAACAGACAGAAAGATTATCTAACTCTCCGAGAAACCCTGTCCCCGAGGGAATTATGTATAAATACAGGGAATGTCGGGTCTACCGTCTATACGTATATATGAGATGAAGAGGGAGTCAGAGACAAGGTCCGTCTGTAATTATTAGATAGTGTCGCAAGGAATGGTATCTCGAACCTTTTCCGGAGTCCTAGGACGTGTTGTAGGAATTCGACAGAAATAATTGGTCTCAAGAGTACGTTTTCTTTAGATATGACAAATACTGTCCATCGTATCACCGAACGTATCAAGAGAACAAGTCAATTATAAACAACCGAATTTGGTTGAGGACTGTCCGTATAGATCCACCCTATTCCCACCTTACTTGACCCCGTCTCTTCCCGAAGGTAGGAACCTCAGATCTCATACCCAATACCCTTCTCTCAGTGGGTCTTGTGCTAGAAGACTACCATATCGTTGGAGTCTTAAATCCTAGTAACGTAACCGATACGTACTGTCTGAGCCCAGGTCCGTTTCTAGAAATCTAGTAGTATCTGTCTGTCCTGACGAGACCGTCCTGTCGAAAAGAGTACCATCACTTCTGTTCTCTGTAAGATCTTCGTACACAACATCCGGACGTTTACTTTAACCTTTCCAGATATAGACCGTGTCGAATTTACTTACTTATTAGTTTCTACCGAGGTCCCTGGACGAGAGGTTCGGAGTGTACAGAAATAGTACAACCTAAAAGGAGATATTTGGATTACGAAGTGAGTAGAGGATAAAACCTAATTGGTTAGGGAAGTTAAGAGAAAGGACCACCAAACAAATCGATTAATTCTCATAAGGATGACCTTTCTCTGAAATACTATTTTGTCCACAGTAACCGGTAAATACTTTCCTGATGGAAACCTAACCCACAAGTGAGATGTTCCCTGTAAAAAATACGTTTTTTACCAATCAGTGGTGAAGAGAACCATCGAACTACACTCGTCTAAGTAGACTCACTCTGTCTATACCTCCATGACCCTCAAAGGTACAACCTGAAGAAGTCATATAAATTCCGTGGTACTTTTTCAAGCTCGCGGTGATCTAATCCCCTATTCAAGTTCTCCAGTCAGGTACCCTCAGTCTTCTCTCTTTTCTCTAGGACATGTTCCCTTTAATCAACTCGGTCACGAACATAGACCATGGAACTCTGACCAATCCTAATAATAGTCGGTACAACTCGAAGTCTCTACAAGAACTTAGATACTAACCCAGACAAAGTAGTTAAAACCTTTTAGAAACCGGTAGTAGAGTAGATTCTAAAGAAGATAGGCCAGGAAGACCATGAGGTTAATATAGTAAACAATATCGGAATCTATTTCACTTCAGTGGGTCAACACAGGTTGAGAAACGCTCGGGTACCTGACATCGGTCGTACATGGAAAAAGTCATAAAAAAGAGACACACGGAATCAATTAAAGTCAATTAAACAAAAAGTTAAGTACCAAGGAAATGAGTCGACGCAATTCAGACGACAATTCAAATCTGTAATTAAGAAAGTCTATAATATGAAAAGTTAAAATATTACAAATAAACCTTGACAAAATCTCTGAGAAATAATTAGAAGAGTAAAAATTCGATAGAAAAGTAGGAAAATATAATAAAATGGCATGTTAATATTAAAAATCTTCAGTAGTAGATAATTAAGGTCATAGACCCAGTGGACACCTAGGTGAGGACAACTGATAAAGTAGGAGAAGGAATATCCATCGTTAACGGAAAATTTTAAAGAAAGCGTCTGAACTTTAACATCACATACGGTCTATAACACAAACACAAATCAGTTGGTATCTGTGACCTTATTTATGATAAAATGGGGTCCTCTGTTTGTAAAACGAATCACTCCTTCAATCTTATTCCCTGACTGATAAAGTTAATTTAAGTCAGTACTCAATCCAATCTAGTGTAGACTCAAAGTCGAAATAAATCAAAGTCAAGTGGAGACTAAAGTCTACAGATTCCAGTTCTACATAGGACACATATAACAACCAGGAAGAGAGATAGACTTACAACTCGAGGTTCCTGGTAGTTCACTTCCGTCTAAAAAGAAAAAGGTAGTGTCGGTAGTCAAATCAAGTCAAGTCAGTGAGTTAGTACAGGTTGAGAAACGTCGTGGTACCTGACGCCGTGCGGTCCGAAGGGACAGGTAGTGGTTGAGGGCCTCGAACGAGTTTGAGTACAGGTAACTTAATCACTACGGCAGGTTGGTAGGGTAGGAGACAGCAGGGGAAGAGGAGGACGGAAGTCACAAAAGGTCGTAGTCCCAGAAAAGTCTACTCAGTCCAGAAACGTAGTCCACCGGTTTCATAACCACAAAGTCGAAGTCGTAGTCAGGAAGGTTACTTATAAGTCCTGACTTAAGCAAATCCTAACTAACCAAACTATAGGAACAACAGGTTCCCTGGGAGTTCTCAGAAGAGGTTATGGTGTCAAGTTTTCGTAGTCTAGAAACATCAGGTTGAGAGTGTAGGTATGTCCTTATGACCTTTTTGGCATCGAAACTGATCTACCTGGAAACGGTCATGTCATTGTAGAGACGAAAAATTATACGACAGATCCAACCAGTATTGAAAAGAAGGTTCCTCGTTCGACACAAAAGTACCGACGTCAGTGGTAGACGTCACTAAAACTTCGGGGGGGTTTTATTTCAGAAAGTGACAAAGGTAAAAAAGGGGTAGATAAACGGTACTTCACTACCCTGGCCTACGGTAGTCTTGTTCTTGGTCAAAGAGGATGTCAGTCAGAGAGGATAGTCCTTCGAAGGTTTTCGGAGAATAGGAATAGGGAATCTCCCGTATGTCTTACTTTTGTTGTTAGTGTCTTTTGATTAGTTTGATTAGTGTACCTGGTGTCGGAACAGATTGAGTTACTTTGATACTCGGTACGACTCATCCAGGTGGGTTCTTCCTGACCAGTACCACCTCTCAAGACTGTTTTGCACCGGGTGACCTCTTCCCTTACCGTTTGGTGAAGTCATAAGAACGGAACTCTTGGGGTACTTTTCCGTTTTTATATACTGTGACTTTCTACTTGAGGGGTCCAACCATCTACGGGTCATACGATGACCTCTTCTCACCTCTTTATTGAGGTCTTTCTTACTTGTCTACCTCGGTTTCGTTTTTGTCATGAGTCAACACCTACACTGACCACTACCTTCACTTCAAACTACGATATTTCTTGTTATAGCGTATCCTTGGACCCTACAGTCCAGGTACTTAGTTCCGTTTAACCTTTACCAGTTTGTCCTCTACCGTTCTCACTTGTAACTGTAAAAATCCGTAGTCGCTAGATTTTACCTGAACTTACCTACTTAAATTGAGTCTACTGGTAATAAAGATGATGACACCCGTTCTTAGGGAATCTTCTTTACCTCATCGGGAGTGTCTGTTGTTCTAAGTCTTTACGTCATGAACCCACGTTAGAGTTTTTCTTGTCTTACTAGAGACAAGTAAAGGTTCCGTTTGGTAAGTCATAGTGTCATTAGGTTCAGATACGGGTTGGTCATTACGACCTATTCGACTTCAACTTGTCAAGATACTTCTGGATGTTCTGGAAGACCTTGATTGTGAGGTTTCTCTACAGGAAAAGTAATATCCCCTGACCGCACGTTCCCATCCTTTAGTTCTCTGGACCTCAGTACCCGTTTAAAACGGAACCTCATGTTTTACTTCGTCCCGTTTCCGATTGTCTTAAAACGGTTCTCTTACGTGACTAGCATCTTTTGTGGGAGAAGGTTGTCGTATTCTTTGTTGCGAAGTGTATCCGTAGGGTCGGTAATCGGCGGACGTTCAGGTGGTACGTGAGTCGTTTGTAGGATGCACCTTCTTAGTCACCCGACTCTCTTCACAACGTAAAACTGCAGCCCAGGACATCTAAGTTGAAGTAGTATAATCTAGTATACTGTTACTTTTCAAAACGACCGAACGGTAATGTGGCATGTTCTAGGAAACGGAAAACGTCCATCTTGTAAAATGGAAGAGAAAGGGTTTGTACCGTCTACGAGAGTCTCTCCTTTCGTCAGTGACAAAAGACGAATATATCCTTTCCAAGTTGAGGGAAACTTTAATTAAAAGGATCTTAAGAAACTCTGATACCAGGAGATTAAAGAAAATTTCTATATACTATAAAAAAACTAGTAAAATCAACAACTTTGTTATTACACAGAACCGACGGGTGTAGGCTTAGTCTTCATCTTAAGAGACACCGATAGCCAGACCCTATAAATAACAGAACACTCCAAACCGACGTCATCTATAAAAATCATCCAAGAGTACCAGAGTCATATAATCAATAACGACCATTCTGTGTAGTATGAGACTCACCGAAATATTCTTCATAAATAAAAAGAATGAATACTTAGAAACACAACCGACACTAATCTGACCACAGTAGACTCGAACCGAAATTCGTTTCCTAACCTAAGTTCATATAGGTGTCTGAAATTGTAAGACAAACCGGTTAACTCCATACGAAAAGAATACAACCCAGATTCTATTAGTTGTCTTGGTACTATATAATCGTTTAAATTAAACGAACGATAACCGTACAGAGGAATGTAAGGTAACCAGTCCGGTCCAGCGACACGTTCCAGTAGTAATTACCCTGGAATCCCTTCGTCCGTGGGGAGGTCATGAGAACGGACCTTTTAGGGTACCTGCCTCCTTGGACTTTACGACGTCAGGTACCCCAACGACTCCAGCCTGTGCTGACTCGCTGAAGTGAAAGTGAAAAATGAAAGTAAGTAACCTCTTCCTTTCCCGTTGGGTGAGGTCACAAGAACGGACCTCTTAGGGTCCCTGCCCCCTCGGACCACCCGACGGTAGATACCCCAACGTGTCTCAGCCTGTGCTGACTTCGCTGAACCGTCGTCATCGTCCCTTCGTCTAAGGTTGTTATCTCCCTCCGAGGTGTTCTTATTTCGTATACCCACGATAGAAAAATGTCCCTTTATTTCTTAAACTTCTGTATAAAGTCAGACGGTATAATCCCATCCTTTTAGTTCCGTGTCAGTGTAATTCTTTTCGGACAAATTTTTTTTGGTGTGTTGAGATTCGGGGAGTAGGTCTTTTCCTCGGGGACTGTTAAAAACGTGATTGGAAAAATATGACTTTAGCACATACTGTTAAGAGTGGTCTCTCTCTCTTTCTTTTCTTATCTAAACTCTATCTATTTCGGTTCTACGACTGGAACGAGGTCGACCTTTACAAGGAAAGTGGACAAGAAGGGATAAGTCTACGATTACCTGTTCACTCAGATAATTCTTTTTCCTTTGGGTCCACGGAGTACTTTGTTTGTTGGGTTGGTCTCGTCGGGTAACGTCTTAACGACGTCAACCGGCGTATGTAGAGATAGACGTGGAATCAGAAACGGACGTATATCATCAAGAGTTTGAAATCGTTCGCCGTATTAATGAACCTTCCGAGTAATTAGTCTCAGGACCTGGTATTGGTGTCTCAAGGATTAAATCAACCAGAACCCACCTTGGGTTAAAAGTAAAGTTTGTTCTAAAGTCCACTACAACTACAACGAACAGACCCTTGATGTCTAACTCCTGTTAAAGGTATCCAGTATTTAGGAGGTTTCGTCTCTATAAAGTACTTAAGAGGACTCTTGATACCTTTCCGAGGAAGTAGGAACTCAACGGAACTAGAAGACGGTCCCGAGGACTACCCGACTCCTATAAGTAGTCCGTTTTTACACGCTTCGACGTCAAACCGTACCGTTCTGATCGGGATACAATCGTAACGCAACACAGGTTGAGACGCTGGGGTACCTGACATCGGGTGGTCCGAAGTACCCTACAGGATCCGTTCTTATGATCTCACCCAACGGTAAAGTAAGAGCCTTTTTTTCAGATTCGTGACCTATTGATCAACTAATTTTTTAGGAGATAAGTTTTTTATTTATGTATTTTTAAATTTTTCTTTAAGAAGTAAGTTATTAATAAATTAATATAACAGTGTGAGACACATTGATACTACAACCTATTAAAGAATTTAAAACGTTCAAAGTTTAAAAAAGAAAGAAAATAATAGGAAGAGGGTGATGGGGGAAAGGGAAAACTATTATTTAACGCAAAAGATACAGACATTCAGAAAAAGACAAAACATTTATAGTTATTCAAGTAAACATACACCCTTTAAGACTTCCTCTACCCCTATGGTCTGGTGGACTGGACGGAGAACTCTTTGGACATACGTCCAGTCCTTCGTTGTCAATCTTGACCTGTACCTTGTTGTCTGACCAAGGTTTATCCTTTTCCTCATGCAATTCCGACATATAACAGTAGGACGAATAAATTGAATATACGTCTCATGTAGTACTCTTTGCGACTCGACCTTCTTTGTGTTCGACCTTAGTGCTAACGGTCCTCTTTATAGTTATTGGAGTCTATACGTCTACTGTGGTGGAAATACCGTCTTTCACTTCTTCTTGATTTCTCGGAGAACTACTTTCACTTTCTCCTCTCACTTTTTCAACCGAATTTCGAGTTGTAAGTCTTTTACTTCTAGTACCGTATGCNGCAATTCCGACATATAACAGTAGGACGATTAAATTGAATATACGTCTCATGTAGTACTCTTTGCGACTCGACCTTCTTTGTGTTCGACCTTAGTGCTAACGGTCCTCTTTATAGTTATTGGAGTCTATACGTCTACTGTGGTGGAAATACCGTCTTTCACTTCTTCTTGATTTCTCGGAGAACTACTTTCACTTTCTCCTCTCACTTTTTCAACCGAATTTCGAGTTGTAAGTCTTTTACTTCTAGTACCGTATGCCAGGGTAGTGAAGTACCCTTTATCTACCCCTTTGTCACCTTTATCATAGTCTGAAATAAAACCCCCCCGAGGTTTTAGTGACGTCTACCACTAACGTCGGCACTTTAATTTTCCACGAAAGAGGAACCTTCCTTTCAATGCTGGTTGGATCTATCGTATAACTTTTCGCCTCTGTAATGAAACAGTTGTTTCCAGGCAGATCAGTTCCGATACCAAAAAGGTCACCAGTACATACCTGCACTCTCAACCTGACACTTCTTTCGACTCACAGCTTCTTAACTCCGAAAACTTGACACCACAACCTCTTCTGAGAACTCTCAGGAAACCTGACGTTCCTCTAGGTCGGTCGGGTAGGATTTCTAGTCAGGACCTACAAGTAACCTTTCTGACTAAAACTTCACCTTTGAGGTTATGAAACCGGTGGACTACACTTCTCGACTGAGCAAACTTTTCTGGGACTACGACTCTTTCTGACTTCCGTCCTCCTTTTCCCTTGCTGACTCCTACTCTACCGACCTACCCTAGTGCCTGAGTTACCTACACTCAGACTCACTTGAGGCCCTCTACCACTACCTGTCCCTCCGGACCGCACGACGCTAAGAACCCCAGCGTTTCTCAGCCTGTGCTGACTCACTGACTTGACTTGACTTGACATAGTAAAATCTAAGGTGTATATTCACTATAGTATACCATAAACGGGAAAAGAAAGATTAACTTAAAGTGAACTTACTATTAGAGATCCAGATAGGTACAACGACGTTTACCGTAATAAAGTAACAAAAAATACCGACTCATTTACGTATATTTATATATGTGTGGCGTACAAATAGGTACGTTCAGAGTCAAAAGTAGACATTTGATCTATTTTGTTAACATTTATGGAATCTCCTGATAACACACACTCTTATGTTACTCTACCATTTACTTATTTTGAATCCTGTCACGGACCGTCGTTAATTACAAACTATTATCATACGATATTAAAAAAATTTTTTAAATTAGTATACTTTAACGAGACCCATAAATTCCTCTCCTGCTCTCTGGTAAAGATCTACTTTCTATTTCTTTTCAAAGTTCCACTTTCCTAGTGATCTGGACCCAGTATTACTAGTTCTTTCTAAACCCAAACATCTATAAAGTCCACCCCTCCCTTCCCGTTTCTTCCCGCTCCCTTCGTCGTTCGTAGACCTACATGTCAACGCTTTTACGTCGACCACGGATCACTTCTCCTTCTTTCATGTAAACCTCCCTTCAATGTACACCTTTTCGGTACATCACCTTTTATTGCACTCTGACCTTGATTTCGCTTTATTCCCTCTGGAACCAATTGTTCCGGGCCTTAAAACCTGAAATGGACCCTCTTGCAAATCTTTTCACTAGGAACCTGAGCCAATATGAGAGTCGGGGTCGTGACTTCTATTGGTAGAACCCAAGGGCGAAACTGTAAGACTTCAACAAAGGAACTGCATTTTACCCCTCATAGATACGTGTGCGTGGCATCACGACGGTGCTCCTAATTTCTTCCTATAAATGTATTAATGTGGAAATCGTCACGAGACATATTTGGGACTCAATTAAGAAAAAACTTTTTTTAGAACTTTATCAAATCTAAATACCTTCGCAATGGAAGGGGAAGGTGGGTTGAAGAAGTAGAATAAAATTACCGAATATACGACTACGAAGCCCCTTCCGTTACCGTGGGGTGGGGTCATGATACCTGTCTCCTCGGACCACCCGACGTCAGGTACCCCAGCGATTCTCAGCCTGTGCTGACTCGCTGAAGTCAAAGTGAAAAGTGAAAGTACGTAACCTCTTCCTTTACCGTTGGGTGAGGTCATAAGAACGGACCTCTTAGGGTCCCTACCCCCTCGGACCATCCGACGGCAGATACCCCAGCGTCTCAGCCCGTACTGACTTCGTTGAATCGTCGTCGTCGTCGTTCGACTACGAAATAAATAGTTTGGAATCTTTAATTGTACACAGTGATTATACCACCACCGCCACCACAAGTCAACGATCCAGCACAAGTTGATAAACGCTGGGGTATCTGACGTCGTGCGGTCCGGAGGGACAGGGAGTGATAGAAGACATCAAACGGGCTTCAAGTGGGTTCAAATACAGGTGACTCAACCACTACGATAGGTTGGTAGAGTAGGAGACAGTGGCAGAAGAAAAAGGAAGTCAGAGTGTCGTACTCCTAGAAAGAAACGTAGTACACCGGTCTCAAAGTCTCGAGGCCGAAGTCGTAGTCGGGAAGGTTACTTATACCCATGACAATCGATTTATTGTCTGAAGTACAAAGTGGTCAAAGAAAAAAGAGATTGCCGGAAAAGACAAGGGGCTAAACTAAGTCCATGGTGTAACGTAATCCAGCAGTACGCCGGAATCAGAGGAGACAAGAAGTGGTCGAAGAACTAGAAAGGAACGGAAAGCACTTGTGTGGACCTGTGGAAATTTCTCATAAGTCCATAAAAATATGACAGACCTCGGACTCAGATAGACGAGAATTAATACTAATCTGACTTCAATTCATAAGTTCCCTTCTTACATTTTCTACTAGTGTATTTTAGTCCCTATATACGTCCCGACCGATGTATTAAAACCGTCGGGTCACATTTTACTTTTCACTTCGAGGAACAAGTCTTTACAAGTCCACGATTTATTTTTCCAAAAGACAAAGGAGGAAAACACCATACAAAAATAAACAAGGAATAAATTACAGTACGGTGTATTTGTTTTCTTATTGGAAAATCTAATAACCGTACGTAAAATAGTGAATAGAACGATGACATGTTACTGTTAAAATTCATGTTTATATTCTTTCTCGTGAAGTGAACATACGTCTTAGTAGTTTTAATGTGTTAAACATAAAACTTCGAACGTGTACGTACGGAAAAAAAAAAAATAGTGGTTGTGTCGTCTCTACGACGTTTTGATTGAGCCACCAAAAATAAAGTGAAGAACTACACGTATGTAAGAGGGTTGTGAAAGATGGAAGACGAGTGACTACTTATTCTTTTCCGACTTTCCTTTTCCAGGTGTGACGACGACGAGTGAGTGAAGTCAGCACAGGCTGAGAGACGCTGGGGTGTCTCGTACCGGGCGGTCCGAGGAGACAGGTACCCTAAGAGGTCCGTACCTCACCCATCGGTAGAGGGAGAGGTTATTTCATTCTGCACTCACTTCACTCACTTCACTTCAGTGAGCCGGCACAGACTGAGAAGCACTGGGGTACCTGACATCGGATGGTCCGAGGAGGTCGGTACCCTAAAACGTCCGTTCTTCTGACCTCACCCAACGGTAAAGGAGGAGACCTTTTCCTGGTACTCACCGGGACGTAAAGTGAAAGAAAGACAACAGTAAAAATCGGATTCATGAACCGACTTTGTCCCTTCCTAGTACTCATTTTTTCTTATACTATTCCAAGGAGCCACTAAACAGAGTATTTTGTGGTAACGAAAAGAAGAGACAAGCGTCGTTCAAGACCAAGGGTCCCCGGTACATCGAAGATTCTCGACAGCCAGAGAACGAATGACTCAGTATCTTACTATGTAAATGGAACGTGAACGACACTCAACTCGACTTGAAACACTCAGTACCCACGTGATCTTAGGACACGAAGACCCCATAGACCCATGAGAGACGTTTGTCCCACCGTTCCTTGTCACCCGTACGTCTACCGTGCACATAGAGGACGTGTGTGCGTACTGGGGTAGTCTGTATTGAATTTTGTTCAAGTTTCTGTTTTAGCCATTCTTAAAGTTATGTAGTTTTCGTCTCGTAATTTAGGTCGTGTCTGGGTGGGCTCACACCTCGGGACACGTAGACACTTCCGTGTGCAGGTACGCTGGTGTGTAGACACTTCGGTCGGCGTCGAGACACTCTAGTTGTAGTCGCAGCGACGAGACGAATTGGAGTAAGCCAACCAATTCCCCCGTAGACGGCCTAAAGAGGTGACGGTCCAACTGCAAAAAGGGAACGGTGGAAGACAAACAATCTTCGTCTGGCACTTCGGTGGGTGTGAATTCTCCCCTTACTTCGAGGTAGAAGACCTTCCTCCTCAGAGTTTTGTAAACACCTGTCGACAATTTTGACGGTGTCATTAATTATTCGTAAAACCTCATCGGCCACGAAAGACTAAGAACATAGAGTTCCCGGCTAAAACCTTAGAGCACTGGGTGTAAACGGACGTCAAGACACTATGATACTCAGACCGTCGTTCTAACATTTTCTCTATTTAGAACGGACGTGATCCTTACGACCATAGAATGGTCATTCTCTGCGACCCAGAACTCCCACTGTGTCTGTTATCCCTGGGAGATGGGTCGTTAACGTGACTGAACGAAAGGGACCTGTTAGGAAGGAAAACGTCCGACACCCCGAGTACACCACTCCACCTAAAGATAAGTATCGGGGGAGAAGTTCACCTACTGACCCTCGTGCATTAGTAGCCGGGTACCTCGTGCCTCGAGGTTCGGGGGAGTAGTGGGAACCGCACACGGGGTAGAGGCGGACGGGCGTCAAGGGGAGAAACCGTCTACGACAGACGTGTTCTGCGACTCACGGCCGTTTAATAAAGGTGATGAAGGACTTTAATCGTAAAGTCATGACGTAAGTAGGTTCCGAGAGTTTTGAGAATTAGTTGTCCTTATACGGTTGGACTCTGACCCAGTGTCTCCCTGTCGGACCTCTAGACCCATCTAACCACTGTCGACGACGGGAGAGAGACTTCTCCTCACGACATCTCTAGTAGGACGACCCACCGTCCTCCTCCCTACTCTGCCAGAAAATTCCAGAGGAGGTTAGACCCTTCAGATACTTATAGGGATGGTCGACTCTCACTAAGAGGTACGAAATAAGTAGTGCTTTTACTGCGTTTAGGTCTTTTCGTCAAGAAAGTTTCCATCCACCGGTGATTTGGTCCGTAGGTTTGTGAATCGTGAGACTTTTATGAACGTCCCCTTTCAGGAACTTAAATTTTCTTTTTTTCCCAGTAAAGTCCTTATCTACCTATTTTGTATCACATGAACCATCATGGATCCTTATCTGATTACCCAAAATTTTGAGTACTCGATACTAACAGACCTTTTCCATAACATTAAGCTTCAACATAATTATCGTCGTCTCACAAAATCTACTTCTTCCTATTCAGGAGAGATGAGACATCATTGGTCTGAATAAACTCGGTATGGCAAGGTAAGAACAATATTGACCCTCCGATCCTCTTTAACCCCTAAAAGTCTCTTTCAATGGGGTCTATCACTCCCCCAGAGACTTAGTACGTTTGTTACTTTTTTTTTTTCGGTTTTCTTAGTCCGTACATTTCGGATCCTGAGTAGCTGAATACTACGAATAGTATGTTCTACCTTATTTTACACTTTCTTCAAAGGTCTTCGATTCTTATTCAGGATCACTTCTTCGCTGTCCCTAAGAACGAAATCCCCGTGTCTTCCTTCTAGTAAGACTGTTGACGTCCAGACGTTACTCCCTTCTCACTTAGAACAGTGTGTGAGTAGTCTCCACCGGACTCTACTATCTCCGTTTCCTACGACTTTTGGTACACCTGTCGCCCACTAGGGAATGATTTACCTTTCTGATAGCCTCTCTGTGGTCAAAACACGTATAGTTAGAGATTCAAATCGGTCAAGGTTAGTTCTAGAATAACTCTTGTAAAACAAAATTTTCAAAAGTCAAGTCAAGTCAAGTCAGCGAGTCAACACAGGCTGAGAAACGCTGGGGTACTTAGCGTCGTGCGGTCCGGAGGGACAGGTAGTGGTAGAGGACCTCAAGTGAGTCTGAGTGCAGGTAGCTCAGGTACTACGGTAGATCGGTAGAGTAGGAGCCAGCAGGGGAAGAGGAGGACGGGGGTTTGGGAGGGTCGTAGTCTCAGAAAAGGTTACTCAGTTGAGAAGCGTACTCCCCCGGTTTCATAACCTCAAAGTCGAAGTCGTAGTAAGGAAGGTTTCTTGTGGGTCCTGACTAGAGGAAATCCTACCTGACCAACCTAGAGGAACGTCAGGTTCCCTGAGAGTTCTCAGAAGAGGTTGTGGTGCCGAGTTTTCGTAGTTAAGAAGCCACGAGTCGGAAGAAGTGTCAGGTTGAGAGTGTGGGTATGTACTGGTGACCTTTTTGGTATCGGCACTGCTCGGCCTTGAAACAACCGTTTCATTCCAGAGAGGAAAACTTATAAGATAGATCCAACCAGTATTGAAAAGAAGGTTCCTTATTCGTAGAAAATTAAAGTACCGACGTTAGTGGTAGACGTCACTAAAACCTCGGGGGGGTTTTATTTCAGACTGTGACAAAGGTGACAAAGGGGTAGATAAAGGGTACTTCACTACCCCGGCCTACGGTACTAGAAGCAAAAGACTTACAACTCGAAATTCGGTTAAAAAAGTGAGAGGAGCAAGTGAAAGTAGTTCTCCGAAAAATCAAGGAGAAGTGAAAGACGGTATTCCCACCACAGTAGACGTATAGACTCCAATAACGATAAAGAGGGCCGTTAGAACTAAGGTCGAACACGAAGAAGGTCGGGTCGCAAAGAGTACTACATATTGAAATGTCATTTATGGACATATAGGTTGTGGATCTAAAATAGTAACTGTCTAAATTACTACCGAAGTACTTCTGTATTAAGTGTACGGTATGTCAAGTGGACCCCTTTCATATATCAAGTTTCCAACAATTATATAGGCGTCTTGACATGTTGATAGTGGTACTTACTAAAATCTTCTAAAGATAGTGAGGAAGGTCTTTCATGGAACAGACAGTAGTCAGTCCGGGGAAAGGGAGGGTAGAGGGTACACGAAAGGTCGTAGGACATCGGGACCCTTTGGTCATTAGGTAAAAGACAGAGATGTCTGGACGGGTAACGCCGGTGAAATACATTTATTTCAGTGGGTGGGTAATACCTGTGAAATACATTTATTTCAGTGGGCGGGTAATACCTGTGAAATACATTTATTTCAGTGTGTTGCGTACTGGAAGACCCTGATTCAAGAAAGTGAATCGGACTGCAGAAATTCCAAGTAGGTACAACGTTGTACATAACTATGAAATAACGAAAAATAATGAGGGTTTATAAGGAAAGATACTCATACTGTGTAAGGTAAATAGACAAGTAGTCAACTACCGGTCTACCCAACAAAGGTGGAAAACCGATAATACTTAGTACGACGATACTTGCAAACATATACTCAAAAACACGCCCGAATACAACAGTAAAGAGAACCCATGTATAGAATTAAAGACCCAGTATATCATTGAGGCACAAATTGAAACTTCTTGATTTTCTTATAAAGATTTCATGGTAGCTGTGAAATGATATGAACAAAACATTGTATAGATAGGTAGGTGAGCAGAAAAGAAAAAGGAAAAACAAAGACACGGAGAGTTTCATTGGACGTCTGAACACAAGACACTGAGATTTTCGACGTCGTAAGTATGGTTGTCCTCAACACATAAAGTAGCATACACTTAAAATACTCCCCTACATAAAAAGGAGGGAGACATTTTAAATGTGTGTCATTTTACGCGTCTAGAACTGTATACGAGACTCCAAACTGGTTACGTAAATGGACACATTGAGTTTGGGGAGAGTTCTATATCTTGAAAGGGTAAAAGACTTCTTCAAAAGAGTATGGGTAAGGATCAGTTAGTGACTCAAGTGGGAGAGGGGTTTACGTTAGTAACAAGGTTAAGAAAAGGAAAAGTATATTTTATTGGGTGTGTTAGACATGTGAAATTTTCATTCTAAATAAAGTGATTCAGATGACAACAGTCAATAGTTATGTTAGTCTTTTTTTTTTTTAAGGTCTTTCGAGACTTTTCGTTTTGGACTTAAAAGACTCGTAACCGCTGATAAATGTTTCGTAAATGTATTATAATTTATAATGTTCATTAGATCTGTAATAAATTTACTATGTTGTATTACACGTATCCAATATATGTTTATGACGTGGTAAAATATATTCTCTGAACCCGCAGACGTCCATAACTATAGGACCCCTAAGGACCTTGGTTGGGGGATGCCTATGACCTACGACTCCCTACTGACATCAAATAAGGAAATTACCGTATTAAAGGTGATAGACCTATATGGAACAAGACAAATAGGTCACTGGTGAACCATAAGAAAAACAAGTCAACATCACAAATCGATAATTTTAATTTCGGTGATACTTGTAAGTGTTTGTCTAGAAGTACACCTGTATCAGAGAATAAAGAGAATGAAAACCTAAACGTTATAGTATCCAATCCACACATGAACAGAAGTGGTCTTTGAAAGGGGTCTCGTCAACAAGGTAAAAGAGAAGGGTGGGTCTTACATTCTCTCCGACCACCGAGGTATAGGAACAGATGCAGGTTCCAATGGTCATATAATATAGGTAAAACCGTCACATTCGTCCCACTGTTATATCTCGGAACTACATGAGGAAAAGGATAAACCTCGGTCAGACAACGATGTACAGGTCAAGATTGACAACGAAGGACTGGACGTATGTCCAAAGAGTTCTCCGTCCAGTCCAACAGACCATAGGGGTAGAGAAGTCTTAACAGGTGTCAAATAACACTAGGTGTGTCAGTTTCCGAAACCGTATCAGTTGTTTCGTCTCCATCTGCAAAAAGACCTTGAGAGAACGAAAAAACTACTAGGTCGTCTACAACCGTTAAACTAGAGACCAAGGAGACGGAAAAGACTTTGGTCGAACTTGTAGACCTTCAAGTGCCAAGCGTATAACGACTTTGGACCGAACCTCTCGAATATACGTAGTACTCTTTGCAACCCTACCTTCTTCGTGTTCGACCTTAGTTCTAACTGGGACGTAACTATCCGTCTAAGAAATGGTAGACTCGGTAGACACTGTTTAATAGGGTCTGGACTATCTAATCTGTTGTGTCTAAACGACAGAATGTCAAGACATCCAATCTTCAGACTGCGTCTAGAGTGGACCGATTTTAGTTCTGGAATTGGACCGACATGAGGAGTCTCCGAGGTCCCCTCTTGGGTATAGGAACGGGTAAGGAACAGTGTACCGGGGAAAGGGTAGAAGTTTTGGTCGTCGTGACTTAAAGAAACTAGTAATAAGACACATGTGTCGAGGTAGACTAGTGTGGACCTCTTCCAAGAGATGAAAATTCATGAGTACTAATTTGAGTCGGGTAGGTAGACTATGACGTCCTACTAGAGGTGTAGAGTTCAGGAATTGACATTAGTGTAGACGTCAGAGGGAACACAGTTTTTCGATTGTATAAGTGTCCAAGGTTCTTAACTCTGTACCTACAGAAATCCCCCTACAGTAATACGGTTGGTGTTCCCTCGGAGAACGACCAAATCATCCTGAAAATGAGACAAAAAAAAAAAAATTATATTAAAAATGAGACTTCAACTTGTCAACATACTTCTGGATGTTCTGAAAGATCTCGATTGTGGCTTTTTTCTACAGGAAAAGTAATACCCCCTGACCTTACGTTTTCATCCTTCAGTTCTTTGTGGACCTCCTTGTCCGTTCAAACCGGAACCCCATGTCTTACCTCGTCCCGTTTCTCAAGACGGTTTTCTTACGTGACCAGTATCGTTCGTGGGAGAAGGTTGTTGTGGTCTCTTCTGAGATGTGTACCTGTAGTGGTCTACCAGTTGTGGCTTTAGTCTAACTAATATAAGAAACGGAGGTTTTTACCTCTTCGAGATATGTGAGTCGTTTTTGTTTTGACCCTCGACTGACACCGAGTCTAGTACGTGAGGAATAACGGTTTTAGTGTGACTTTAACTTCTTTCACCTCTTTTGGTGATCTGGTAAGTCCATACTGAATTTAGTTTAGGGAACACTGATATGTCATCTTTACTCTTTATCTAAATTCCCTGATCTAGACTATCTGTCTCACGGACTACTTGACACCTACCTCCAAACACTGTAACATGTCCTCTGTCCTTAGTTCTGGTAGGGGTACCTTTTCTTTACGTTTTTTCGTTTACCGACAGACCCCTCCGGAATGTTTATCGGCATTTTTCTTCTCTTCACTTTTCGTTTCCTCTTTTCCTTTCTATATTCGTAGACTTACGTCTCAAGGTTTCTTATTGTTCTTCTCTATTCTTTCGGAAGGAGTCACTAGTTACGTTTCTTTATCTCCTTTTCTTGTCTTACCCTTTCTGATCTCTAGAGAAGTTCTTTTAATCTCTATGGTTCCCTTGTAAAGTACATTTCTACCCGAGTTATTTCCTGTCTTTACCATACCTGGACTGTCTTCGTCTTCTATAATTCTTCTCCACTGTTCTTATGTGCCTTTTTGACCTGTTTTTTTCTCGAAGTACTGGTTCTACTAGTGTTACCATACTAGTGAGCGGATCTCGGTCTGTAGGACCTTACGTTTCAGTTTACCCGCAATCTTTCGTAGTGATACTTGTTTCAATCGCCTCTACTACCTTAAGGTCAACTCCATAAAGTTTAGGACTTTCTATGACGATACTCTCACGACGTGAGTTCTACGGTCGTTTAAACCTTTTAAGTCGTCACCGGTGTCCTGACCTTTTCCAGTCAAAAGTAAGGTCAGGGTTTCTTTCCGTTACGGTTTCTTACGAGTTTGTTGGTGTGTTAACGTGAATAGAGTGTACGATCATTTCATTACGAGTTTTAAGAGGTTCGGTCCGAAATCGTTATACACTTGGCACTTGAAGGACTATAAGTTCGACCAAAGTCTTTTCCGTCTCCTTGGTCTCTAGTTTAACTGTTATAGACGACCTAGTAGTTTTTTCGTTCTCTCAAGGTCTTTTCGTAGATAAAGACGAAATAACTGATACGGTTTCGGAAACTGACACACCTAGTGTTATTTGACACCTTTTAAGACTTTCTCTACCCGTATGGTCTGGTGAACTGGACGGAGAACTCTTTGGATATACGTTCAGTCCTTCGTTGTCAATCTTGGCCTGTACCTTGTTGTCTGACCAAGGTTTATCCTTTTCCTCATGTAGTTCCGACATATAACATTGGGACGAATAAATTGAAGATACGTCTCATGTAGTACTCTTTGCGACCCGACCTTCTTCGTGTTCGACCTTAGTTCTACCGGTCCTCTTTATAGTTATTGGAGTATATACGTCTACTATGGTAGGAATACCGTCTTTCACTTCTCCTTGATTTTTCGGAGAACTACTTTCACTTTCTCCTCTCACTTTTTCAACCGAATTTCGAGTTGTAAATCTTTTGCTTCTAGTACCGTAGNTTATCGGCATTTTTCTTCTCTTCACTTTTCGTTTCCTCTTTTCCTTTCTATATTCGTAGACTTACGTCTCAAGGTTTCTTATTGTTCTTCTCTATTCTTTCGGAAGGAGTCACTAGTTACGTTTCTTTATCTCCTTTTCTTGTCTTACCCTTTCTGATCTCTAGAGAAGTTCTTTTAATCTCTATGGTTCCCTTGTAAAGTACATTTCTACCCGAGTTATTTCCTGTCTTTACCATACCTGGACTGTCTTCGTCTTCTATAATTCTTCTCCACCGTTCTTATGTGCCTTTTTGATCTGTTTTTTTCTCGAAGTACTGGTTCTACTAGTGTTACCATACTAGTGAGAGGATCTCGATCTGTAGGACCTTACGTTTCAGTTTACCCGCAATCTTTCGTAGTGATACTTGTTTCAATCGCCTCTACTACCTTAAGGTCAACTCCATAAAGTTTAGGACTTTCTATGACGATACTCTCACGACGTGAGTTCTACGGTCGTTTAAACCTTTTAAGTCGTCACCGGTGTCCTGACCTTTTCCAGTCAAAAGTAAGGTCAGCGTTTCTTTCCGTTACGGTTTCTTACGAGTTTGTTGGTGTGTTAACGTGAATAGAGTGTACGATCATTTCATTACGAGTTTTAAGAGGTTCGGTCCGAAATCGTTATACACTTGGCACTTGAAGGACTATAAGTTCGACCAAAGTCTTTTCCGTCTCCTTGGTCTCTAGTTTAACGGTTATAGACGACCTAGTAGTTTTTTCGTTCTCTCAAGGACTTTTCGTAGATAAAGACGAAATAACTGATACGGTTTCGGAAACTGACACACCTAGTGTTATTTGACACCTTTTAAGACTTTCTCTACCCGTATGGTCTGGTGAACTGGACGGAGAACTCTTTGGATATACGTTCAGTCCTTCGTTGTCAATCTTGGCCTGTACCTTGTTGTCTGACCAAGGTTTATCCTTTTCCTCATGTAGTTCCGACATATAACATTGGGACGAATAAATTGAAGATACGTCTCATGTAGTACTCTTTGCGACCCGACCTTCTTCGTGTTCGACCTTAGTTCTAACGGTCCTCTTTATAGTTATTGGAGTATATACGTATACTATGGTAGGAATACCGTCTTTCACTTCTCCTTGATTTTTCGGAGAACTACTTTCACTTTCTCCTCTCAATTTTTCAACCGAATTTCGAGTTGTAAATCTTTTGCTTCTAGTACCGTAGGCCGGGGTAGTGAAGTACCCTTTAGCTACCCCTTTGTCACCCTTGTCACAGTCTGAAATAAAAAAACCAGAGGTTTTCGTGACGTCTACCACTAACGTCAGTACTTTAATTTTCTGCGAATGAGGAACCTTCCTTTCAATACTGGTTGGATCTATCGTATAAGTTTTACTCTCTGGAATGAAACGGTTGTTTCCAGGTAGATCAGTTCCGATATCAAAGAGGGCATCAGTACATACCTACACTCTCAACCTGACACTTCTTCCGACTCACGGCTTCTTAACTACGAAAACTCGGCACCACAACCTCTTCTGAGAACTCTCAGGGACCCTGACGTTCCTCTAGGTTGGTCAGGTAGGATTTCCTCTAGTCAGGACCCACAAGAAACCTTCCTGACTACGATTTCGTCTTTGAGGTTATGAAACTGATGGATTAAACTTCTTAACTGAGTAACCTTTTCTGAGACTACGACCCTCCCAAACCCCCGTCCTCCTCTTCCCCTGCTGTCTCCTACTCTACCGACCTACCGTAGTGGATGAGTTACCTACATTCAACCTCACTTGAGGCCCTCAACCACTACCTCTTCCTCCGGACCGCACGACGCTAAGTACCCCAGCGACACCAAAACCAAACATAAAGGTACTACTGATTATTACAACTCGTGAGATAGTAACAAGTGACCAGTAAACATATAAAAAACACTTCACACATGTCTGTAAAGTCCGAAGGACTCACCGTGAGCACCATTTCTTGGTCGGACGTTTCCGTCCTCTGTATTCCTACACCAAAACGAGGGACCCAGCCCTTCTAGGGGGTCTCCTCTCGGACCGTTGGGTGAGGTCACAAGAACGGACCTCTTAGGGTACCTGTCTCCTCGGACCGTCCGATGTCAGGTAACCCAGGGTTTCTCAACCTGTGCTGACTTCACTGGATTGTACGTGTATATGTTTATAAAGTCGATAAAAAATAACTTACCAAACGGACAAGTAATAGGTTTAATATCCTCAATAAACGTATGGGACCTATTGTCAGGAAAAACACATAAATACTTATAAAAGAGTGTCAGATACCGAATGGATAACTAAAAGATTTACCATAGCAAACTTCTCTTCTTCAAAATCCAAAACTCTTCTGGAAGAAATAGTGTGAAAAGAGAAAATACCAATACAAAAGATATTAGACGAATTCTTTGTAAACGAATAGGGTATAGCACTTCTAGTAGAGAATATAGACGAAGGTTTTCAAGCACGAAAGTTAAAGATACGAATGCAGAACTAGTTATAGTTCAAAACACATTTCTAACTCTAAACCTCCAAACAAAAAAAAATTACACTGATAGGTTAATGAAATCGTGTCAAACACTTGTTCTAAAGGGAAAATCGTAAACTAAGGAGACTACGAAAACAATTATTTTTGTCTACTGGTACATTCACACCCAGATAAAGAGCTGAAAGATAAATAAAAACTGGATGAACAATCAAGGTTATGTTCGTGGTGGCTCAAACTATTGAATCCAAATAACATAAAAAAGAGTCGTCACAAAAAAAAAATTTACAAAATACTATCCCCAGAAAGTGTGCACAACAATTACAAAAGAATTATAAAATATAAGACTACGATAGCACTCCCCTTAACGAAAATTTAAAATAAAAGATTAATGTTCGAATGTATATATTTTTATGTCAACTAAAAATTTTACTTTGGGACATAAGATGTCGGAACGATTCAAATGGAGTAGAGAGAACACATCGAAAAATCTAAGAAATAGGAAAATAAACATTTATTCGTACAGTAAAGTTTCTCAAAACAAAGAAGTAAAAACTAAAAATACCCGAAATATAGAAAAGAATAATAACGTTCACCAATCTTAAAAGTAATTACAACTTCTCTCCACCATTCTCACCCTGAGGAACTGGTCAAAGACCAGATTCCAATGTATACCGTGTTAACTCCTACTGTAATAGACATGTAAATTATCAATAGAAAATAATCTAACTTCTTTAAAGGAGTAAGAAACACTTTGACATAGTATTTAACGACGACCCAAGTCATTTTTATGGAAAAGATACAGATAACTTCACTTAAATACCAAAAAGGGAGAAAACGATAATGATATCACTAAGAAAATTTTTAACTCTTATCAATATACGATGTTTTAATCGGTAAAAATTTCACTTGTTAAGTGATTTATACTTTGGTTGGAACGTAAGGACCATATTCGGGAAGTACGAGCACTATTTAATAGGAAAAATCTAAAATATAAACTAAATGATTATGAAACAATTCCTAAAAACATGGATACTAGTACATCCTTTAAACAGAAATTAAAAAAACCATTACAGAAACTAAAAACTACGTTTCTAATACGATTAGAGTATATCATATAACCCTACATCAGTGACGACGAGATACTAAACTTTTCGAACCGTATTATAACTATGATAAAGAAACAATGTATAAACCATATTAAGTGATTTCTTTGTGAAGACTCGGTTTCTAAAAAATACTATTCAAGAATCTAATTTTATAAATTAGAACTATCACCCGATAGGTACAAAGACAAACCTTAAGGGTAAGACAAGTATTAATTCTTTGACTTTAAACTTCGTGTCAACTCAATAACAAAAAGTAATTCAACTCGTCCGGAAATATAATGTAGTAATAGACGATCCGTCTACTATGACCGTTTTCATCACATTTGGCTAGAAGAGAATTAGGGATGTCGTTTATAAATATACATCAGACACCGACAACAGTCAAAGAATGTGGACCTCCCATCCTTCCTTCCATCGAAAATAGAGAAAATCTTCTTTGGGTTTTCTCCGCTAGCGACAGAACGAGGTCCTGTGTCACTCCTACCGACGCAATCAAAGACAACGACGCACAGGCCCACACTGAGAGTCAGCACAGGTTGAGAAATACGGGGACACCTGATATCGGCCGGTCCGAGGAGACAGGTACCCTAAGAGGTCCGTTCTTATGACCTCGCCCAACGGTAAGGGAAGAGGTCCCCTAGTAGGATTGGGTCTCTAGTCAGGACCCACAAGTGACCCTCCTGACTATAACTTCGACTTCGAGGTTATGAAACCGGAGGACTACGCTTCCCGACTGAGTAAACTTTTCTGGGACTACGACCCTTTTTAACTCCTGTCCTCCTCTTCCCCTGCTGTCTCCTCCTACTCTACCAACCTACCATAGCGACTGATCTACTTGTACCCAAACCCACCGGAGCCCTCAACCACTATCTGTCCCTCCGGACCTCACGACGTCAAGTACCCCAGCGTCTCAGCCTGTGCTGACTCGCTGACTTGACTTGACTGGACTTGATTGAGACAAACCTACCATAGAGGACGTTTTAACAAAGAGACACGTCCGAAATTCCTAGTGGTTTGAACGGAAAAATCACTCCTCTTGTGACAGAGGAACAACGACACGGATCGGTAGGAGTACCTTGATTCAAACATAAGAAATGATTACAATTTCCCTAAATTACAATAATTAATTCCTGAGTCCATTTAAGTATAAGAAAAGGACACAGACAACTGGGGACGAGTAGTATTATCAGGAACATTTTTGGTACGTTTGTTGAGTCAGTCAGTTTTTCTTTTTTTTCTTTTTAATTTTTAACTACTATAAGACACAACCATTTATAAACCTCTTTAAGACAAAGATATATTATAACCACTCAAACATTTGACCCAGACCTAAATAAATTTCTTACCGTACCGTCGGTACGGAGTCTTAAAGTTTTTACACTTAATAAGAAGTCGGGTCGATAATGAATCCACAGACAAGATGTCTTTGATAAGAGTAACACGTGTTTCCCTCCGTGTTTCCACAAGGGGAGACGTAAACTGAACCCTTCCGTATAGACCTTCTCGACGTCACTAGTAATTTCCCCGTTTACAATTTATATAAGACATCTAAGTGTAAACCCTTTTCCTGTCTAAAAAACTTCCTACTTTATCTAGATGTATCTGGTTTTGCCTTTCTAGTTCTATGCCGTTTCATTTTCTCGTTCTATGTTATATTTTCTCGTACAAGAATCCACACTCACCACGGACATATATACTTTCAGTACTTTTCTAGGCCTTTCTGTATCCGTGTTAAAGTTGTTACTAAAGGTAACACTCCCCTTAACTTATGCCTTTACCCACACGTCCAAAACTTTCGTCAGAGAGTAAAAAATGAATACTAAATTTTTAACCCAATATGTTACGTAAAGAAATTTTACTGTCTTGACAATTTATGGACTTATTTTCTTGTCTTTGTTAAGGTAGAAATAAAAGTTCCAAACTACTGAGATACCTAAGGGACAAAAGGGGGATTTAGGATCTTAGTACTTGTCTAACTGAGGGCACCTAGAGTAAGGTCCCCACTCGTGACAACAGACGTAAAAGGTCTGTTTCGAACTACTGAACTGAAAGGGACCCAGTCTACGTCCCTTCGGACAGAACGCGTCGTCGGGAGTCAGTCACCGGGGAACTTCTTCCTCGGTCTATTTACCTCTTGTGTGAAGAACCGAAGTGGTAGAACACACCAAGGATACTTCGGGCTATATGGAACTCCGTCCACCCCTACCTTTCCACTTTGCGTCGTCCCACCTGGTTCGGCCGTCTCCTACCCTGTCTCGGGCGTTGGAGGAGCCCTCCCTCCTTCACGTCTTCCACTAGGTTTCGCTCCTCTCTTCACGGGACGTCGTCTCGGTCGCCCCCCGGCCGTCACAGTCCGGACGCGGTGTCCGGAATTGTGTCCGAGGGACGCTCGTGCCGACCCCCTCAGGAGCCTCTAAAGGACTCTCGACCTCTCTCCCTGTCACGCTCCCGATCCACCGGCGTACACCCAGTGTCTTGTTTCCAATACCGTCTGTCAAGGGGAGGGGTTCAATTCTCCTTCCCTCTTCCTCGAACGTGATTACACGACCGACAGGACCTCTCCTGACCTATGGCGACCTCCCATCTGACGTACGAAATCCTCCCACACCTCCTGAATTGAAAAAATGGGGAGATCGTTGTCGTACCATGTGGAGTACCGGGTACCAAGTCCAGTCAAGTCAAGTCAGTAAGTCAGCACAGGTTTGAGAAACGTTGGGGCACCGGACGTCGTACGGTCCAAAGGACCAGGTAGTGGTTGAACAAGTTTGAGTACAGGTAACTCAACCACTACGGTAGGTTGGTAGAATAAGAGACAGCAGGAATTTCTTTGAGGATACTTACTTACTTAAACAGGACATCTGAAACCCTGTTTTGTAGAAGTCTACAAAGCTTTGTAGTTTTAAGGTCGAGGGAGTGATTATCCAATATTTAGAACCGATTAAATACACTAGACGGAACCGAAGTAGAGAAAAAAAGACGGATTACATCGTTATGTATCGTAAGTTAAGTATCCCTTTACCACTTTTATATCTACCGTCTCGTATGTACCTCACAGACCAAGTATTACTCATTCTAAGGTCTTCACACAATAAAAGGACGGAATGACCACTCTTAGAGTTCAGTTCCTAGATTTATATTAGTTTTCTGTGTCAATAGTTTCAATTACACAGTTCGTTCCCGAACCCACGTATTTTTCGTGGTTCCGTCTCCACTCCCTTTTTGGTCCTCCCCTCGACTCAACGGAGACGACGAGGACTCCCAATTAATTCCTGAGGCCATTCAAGGGAGACGGAGTGGGGCCCGAGTCCGACCGAAGGCTCTGACCCCGTACAAACGTTCGTCCGTCCAGACACGTCCAAGGTGGGAGGTCGCGACAGACGGAGACGCTCGACCCCGGGGTCCGCTCCGCCGTCGTCCGGGTCACGTGTTCCTACACCACCCCGAGTCTCGTCTCTCACCGAGGCCTCGACCGTCCACTAAATGTCGGGAATTTACCGAGAGGGGAAGACGTTTTGAGAATTAAATTATCTGTTTGTAGAACCCTATTTCCGAACGATCTCTGTCCTGACTACCCGATTTACGACCTTCTAATTTCTGGACGTCTCCCCTCATGTATTGAGATAATACTTTTACCCTTTTTCGAGGGTAGGGAGGTGAGTTTACGATTTGGACTCTGAGTGGTGGTTGTTTCCTCCACCCTATCACCTCCGAAGTTCCTTTATCTAAGTTTTAGTACTGTCAACTTTCCATGGAATCAGAGACGTAACGGGTCGTAGAAAACTAGACTTGCAAACCGAACACTCCTTTACCTCAGTGGTCCTCCAGTCCACAGAGACGTTCCACCCAAAACTACTTCAGTCACCATTCTGCACCGCGGATCCGAAGGTGACGTAAGAACAAGGTGTCATCTGTAATTTGGCGACCAAGTCAGACTCTGTGTCGATATGGGAGCCATTGATCAGCTCTCGGTCTGTGAATGACGAATCCGTGAGTCAGCACAGGCTGAGAACCACTGGGGTACTTGCCATCGGGTGGTCCGAGAAGACAGGTACCCTAAGAGGTCCGTTCTTATGACCTCACCCAACGGTAAAGGAAGAGGTTCTGTGTATCATCTGGGAGGTTTTTATGAACTACTTCTTTATCTCATAGGCACCCTAAAAGTTCTTGTAGAGGGACCTTTGGATAGTGTATGGAGAGTCGTTCCACGACTCGAATCACAGACCCTCAACTAAGAACACGAGGTTAGACATTAAACCCAGAACTAAACGATTATGTAATAGGAACATAAATTAATATGTACTTGTCGCAGTCACAAAGTCTTACACAGTCTCACATTCACCTTCGGAGAAATTCAAGTGTATGTCTGCAAACATCTGTGACTGTTGTCACTATGTGTTCAAGTTCAGGATACAGACGAGAAAAATTAATTTATCTAACACAAATCATAGGAGGAAATCTTCTACAGTTATAGAAGTTTGATCGACAAAGGTAAAATCCTTAAGTTGGAACCTTTGTGAGAATTTTGAGACGTTTAGAAAAAAAAAAAAAAGAAAAATTGACTCGATATCAAATAAGCCCTAAAGGTCCACCGTGTCACAATCCTTTAGGTGGACGGTCTCGTCCTGTGATCTCTATGTCCAAGTCAGGGACCCAGCCCTTCTAGAGGATCTCATCCTTTACCAGTGGGTGAGGTCATAAGAACGGACCTTTTAAGGTACCTGTCTCCTCGGACCACCCGATGTCAGTTACCCCAGAGTTTCACAACCTGGACTGTCTCCTGTGTGTGTCTTAAATGTTACAACACAATCAAAGTTTACATATCGTTTCACAAGTCAAAATAAGGAGAAGGTTAATAAAAGGTAGAGTCCAATAATGTTCTATATCTTATATCAAGGGACACGACACGTCGTCCGGGATATATCATCACACGTATATAAGTACGGTTTGAGGATTGAATAGAGGGGGGCGGTTGATACGGGAAAACCATTGGTATTCAAACAAAAGATACAGACACTCATATCATAACAAAATATTTATTCAAGCAAACGTAGTAAGCAATCTAAGGTGTATATTTACTATAGTGTACTATAAACAGAAAAAGACAGACTGAAAAAGTGAATTATACTATTGGAGACCTAGGTAGGTACAACGATGTTCACTGTGATAACGTAAGAAAGAATACCGACTCGTTACAAGGGAACATTTGTACATGTCGTAGAAGAAGTGGGCAAGTAGACGACTACCTGTAGATCCAGCGAAGGTAGAGAACCGACAACATTCGTCACAACGTTACTTGTGACCCCTCGTACATAGAAAATCTTAATCTCAAAAGAGATCTATATACGGGTCCTCACCTAACGTCCTAGAATACAATCGAGACATAAACTGAAAAATTCCTTTCAGGCATGACAAGAGGTATCTCCGATATGGTCAACTGTCAGGAGGTTGTCACGTCGGTCCAAGAAACAAAAGGAGAGCGAGAGGTCGTAAAGGAACATCTGAAAGATACCACCACTAAGACTCACCACACTCCCCACGGAGTGACACCGAGACTGAAAGTGAAGAGATCACTAGTGACTGTGGTCCGTAGAAAAGTCCGCGTGTAACCGACACGGGACACAGACGAAAACTGACACACGTGTCGAATCTCCCTAAGTCCAGTGGTTTATTCCAGGTCAAAAGACGAAATACATCACCAGTACTAGTATCATAACTGAAGTCACCCAACAACCCTCTGAAAGACTCTGCGTCACACCACGGAGCCGGTGTCGCCCACAAGTCACCCCCGATCGATTACAAGACATACCTACACCTCTCCTCCGAAATGAAGACAGACAATGAGGTAGTGTAAGAAGTTTGTAGGAGTCTTCGATAGACAAACCTCGACTAAGCCCCCTTTTTATGGAATATATGGAGGAGTAAAAAACTACCAATCAGAGTAAAACTTAGGATGTGTTGAAAACTTATGAAGACCCGAAAACTGTAAGTGACTCTTGAATTAAACAGAAATGTTGAAACACAAAGGAGAATAGTCGGAGTCACACCTCCTGGAAGAATAATAAAAGATACATAAAAGAAATTAAATAAAAGAAAAAAGTTTCAGTCAAAACCGTCTGGATAGTGAACCAGAACAAATGGACCATCCATCCACTATCCACTAATAACTCGTGGATAATACACGACCGACACGATAGGGAATGCACGAAATGACACGGAATAAAGATATGGGATGTCTTTTGTCGGGTCCAATATAAGTAAGAATGAGAGTTAAACGTTGTACAATTGATTGTCGTCATCATGTACTTTCTAAATAACTAATTTTGAAATGTCCTGTACTTCAACCCTCCTTTTCAGTTATGTGACTTACTATTAGTCCCAAGAACCGTTCACCCTTGTGATCCAGTCGAGAATCTTTTTTGTGTTAAACTTATACCTACTTATAGTTCACAAGTGAACTCAAGTTTTGGGGTTGAGATATTTCTGTCTTACTGCTATGTCAAATCGTCTTTCTATCCGATTTTCAAACTTCAAGAGAAAGATAAACTCCCACCGTACTTAGTTCGCTCGAAACTAACTTTGAATTTTAGATTACAATAACTTCTGACTTGATTTTGATCAAAGTACGAGTGATTTCCTTTCACTATGAGACGACATAAATTAGAACCGGGTTGGAATGGACGTCAGCACTCAAGTCGGAGTTCAGTCCCCGAACTCACTGTTTGGTCTCACACCGACCTCCTTCCTCCTTCTTCTTCAGTCTATGTGCCTTATGAATCTATTTGACGTCTAACAATCGGAACTCTTCCCTTTAAATCCCCTTTCATTCAACCATCGATAGATCTTTGTAGACTTATGAACACGTTCTTCTGTGACCTACAATCTTATCGTGTCATCTACCTTAACGTCCTTCCATGTTTCATCGAGTTGCACTTCTTATAATATATATATATATATAAATATAAATATATATATATAAATTAATTTCGAAGGACGAATTCTTTAACCGACAGAGTATCAAAGCGGTTTCGATTGGTCAGTCTATACCCCACTAGCAGGACTCGTAGTCTACCCTGCCTCGTACGCCTCACGGTGTCTCCCACACCTTGTCGGAACACACTTCACTTCCTGGCGTAGTATCCGCAAATATACACACTATTTATAAATAACTTACTTCTAAATTGTCGATCTATGTAACGAAGAAACTTATAGACTACGATAATTAAAAATTTTCGTCTCAAAGTGATGGTACCTCTCTGCCGAAAACTCTCCCAACCAATTTTGACCTTCCCCCACCTATTTCCTTTCATCAACGAGTGGTTTCAACTCCTACACTCTGTATGGTACTGAAAACTTTCTTTATTACGACTAATATATGAGTGTTTCTCGTAGAGTCTCAAATATTTCATAAATCGGGGTACTAAACACTAGATTTGGAGTGGTTGATTTCTCTATATACTACCATAATGACGAAAATGGTAGCGGTAAATTGTCTCCTCCATTGATTCTGAACCTGTCCAGTAACTTAACTGATTCCATATCTTAAGTCAAAGAATCTGGTCTAAAAGTTTTAAAGTCTAAAATTCAAAAACAAAGAATTGTCATAGGATGAGGATACCCTAACTTTTTTCTTATCTGTATCCTTTTATTTCTCCAATAATAAAAAAAATACACCATATTCGACCTTTACATTCTATAAAGTTATAGACCAAAATTAAAATTTTTGATTGTCTCTACTCTCTCATAGTCAGGTTCGTTTATTTCGATTCTTTGGTACTCCCACTTTTTACTTTCAGAAACATTTCTTTCTGTAAGTTTTCCGTCGACATGTCTGGTCCTTCGCTTCAGACCTGTGTCCGACTTAAGACCACACAAACAAGGAAGGACCTGAATCACACCAGTCCATGTGTCTCTCCAAACTTCCCTCCCCTCCTTCTTTTACTCCAAAGGAAATCCTCGGTCCGTCATAACGAAACGACACCACTTATCCATCAAAACTTTTAATGTGTGATTCCACCGTCCATTAAAAAATAATAATAATAAAAAAATATATTTAACACTCAGGACTCAACTTTAACTCTTCCCTTTTTTGTTCCATAAACTTTACTAATCCTTCCTCATTATACCCGAAAGGACGTACACCGGTCGCACTAATTATGGGTGACAATGGACCTTCTCCGTCACAGGTAAGACGAAACTCCTCGGTTTCCACTGGAACTGGCTCTCGAACGGACCTCTACCAATACGGACTTAGGGGTGGGACGAGGGAATCGTGGAAGACTAGAGTAATAACATTGTGTGTAGTGTTGCACAATACTAATGTGGGAGAACGAACGGACGAGACGAGGTGACGTTCTGGGTCGTGACTCAGAGGCATCCAAGACCTCTACATTGTTGCCGTTCATGGTGACGGTCCGACCTCAGAACCACGGACTTTTTGACTCGACACTTTTTACTTGGGGATTATACTATCCACCTTTATGTCCTCGAGTCTCTCGTCCTGACTCCTGGACTCCCTTTAGTCCCCTTTTATGAATGCTCCATGTCAGAAAGTAATATATATAAGATGGCCCTCGTTGTACCTGGAATGGGGAATCTCCAATGTTAGTTCACCCCTTCTGTCCACAATTCAGTAATTTCGTCTCATTGGGGTTTACATGTCATACGGTCTCCCTCCCAAGGCCTACCACACCCTTCCACCGTATCCCCCGACCTCCCAGTCGACTAGCAAGGACTACGGTGTGTCTGACAACCACCGTTCGGTTCCCATCAAAGATTTGGATACATAACAATACGATCAGTAAAGAAGGAATATACAAAACATTATTAAAACATTTTAAAGACAAACGGGATTGGTTCCCCAAGAAATCTTAAGACACCGGGTATCTAGACTTTTAAACTACTTCCGATACTCAGTAGAAAATTTTCACACATATATATGGATCGTATATTTAAACCTTCATTACACCCCGAATATCATGTATCTGAGAATCCAAGACTTAAGGACAAAACTCGAGAAAGACTCCACTACGGATCGAGAGGAAAACCGAGTAAGGGTTGGACGTAGAGGTCGAGACGATAGAGGGAACGTCAGGTCTACGGAATGGATCGTCGACAGATGACCCGTGGAGGGATTAGCCAGGTGATCCCATATGATGTTAATCCCAATCTTCGATATGAACCATTTGTCGAGTACACACAACCCCAACCTCCATTGTCACCGTAATTCTCCGATCCTCTTTTCTAAACACAACTAATTTTCAGAGCCACTCGTCCACCTCTACCGATTGTCCGTCGACATTTTTACACAGACCACGAGTTTTTTCCGATTCCTTCTCTACAGTTCGATTCTTAACAATTTGAATCCTTACCATCAAAGTCGGGACTCAAACACCCTATGACGGTGTCTTCTCTCACCTCTTAACCACCTCTTCATCTTCCTTCTTTATGTTTTCTTTTTTTTTCTCCTTCCTCCTCTTCCCTTTTGCACCCTTCATTTACCTTCTCTTTCTCTCAGTTTCTCCCAAGACTCATTATAGACGGAGGATCCTTCTTTACAGTTCCTTCTTTGAAGTGTATTGTTCCCTATATGTGGTGATGTATGTTTTATCTATTGATTCTTCCTGGATGACTTATCGCGTTCCTTCAGAAGAGTTACGAGACTTTACTGGATTACCCTTTTATTAGATTTCTCACCGACATACGTATACATATTGCCTAAGTGAAACGACATGTGGACTTTGACTGTGTGGAAGAATTTAGTTGATACGAGTATCAAAGGTCCTCCTTTCCTTTCTATATTCGGGGACTTACGTCTCAAGGTCTCTTATCGTTCTTCTCTATTCTTTCGGAAGGAGTCGCTAGTTACGTTTCTTTATCTCCTTTTGTTGTCTTACCCTTTCTGATCTCTAGAGAAGTTCTTTTAATCTCCATGGTTCCCTTGTAAAGTACGTTTCTACCCGACCCATTTCCTGTTCTTACCATACCTGGATTGTCTTCGTCTTCTATAATTCTTCTCCACCGTTCTTATGTGTCTTGACATGTTTTTTCTAGAAGTACTGGGTCTATTAGTGCTACCACACTAGTGAGTGGATCTCGGTCTGTAGGACCTTACACATCAGTTCACCCGGAATCTTTCGTAGTGATGTTTGTTTGGATCACCTCCATTACCTTAAGGTCAACTCGATAAAGTTTAGGACTTTCTACTACGACACTTTCACGACGTGAGTTATGCGGTCGTTTAAACCTTTTGAGTAGTCACCGGTGTCCTGACCTTTTTCCAGGGAAAAGTAAGGTTGGGTTTCTTTCCGTTACGGTTTCTTACGAGTTTGATGGACGACGTGTCAACGTGAGTAGAGTGTACACTCATTTCATTACGAGTTTTAAGAGGTTCGATCCGAAGTCGTTATGCACTTGGCACTTGAGGGACTACAAGTTCGACCAAAATCTTTTCCGTCTCCTTGGTCTCTAGTTTAACGGTTGTAGGCGACCTAGTACCTTATTCGTCCTCTTAAGGTCTTTTTGTAGATAAAGACAAAATAACTGATACGGTTGCGGAAACTGACACACCTGGTGTTATTTGTCACCTTTTAAGACTTTCTCTACCCTTATGGTCTGGTGGACTAGACGGAGAACTCTTTGGATATACGTCCAGTCCTTCGTTGTCAATCTTGACCTGTACCTTGTTGTCTGACCAAGGTTTATCCTTTTCCTCATGTAGTTCCGACAGACATATAACAGTGGGACGAATAAATTGAAGATACGTCTCATGTAGCACTCTTTACGACCCGACCTTCTTCGTGTTCGACCTTAGTTCTAATGGTCCTCTTTATGGTTATTGGAGTATATACGTCCACTGTGGTGGGAATACCGTCTTTCACTTCTCCTTGATTTTCCGGAGAACTACTTTCACTTTCTCCTCTCACTTTTTCAACCGAATTTCGAGTTGTAAGTCTTTTACTTCTAGTACCGTAGACCAGGGTAGTGAAGTACCCTTTATCTACCCCTTTGTCACCTTTGTCACAATCTGAAATAAAAAGCCCCGGGGTTTTAGTGACGTCTACCACTAACGTCGGTACTTTAATTTTCTACGAATCAGGAACCTTCCTTTCAATACTGGTTGGATCTATCGTATAAGTTTTCGTCTCTGTAATGAAATGGTTGTTTCCAGGTAGATCAATTCCGATACCAAAAAGGTCACCAGTACATACCTACACTCTCAACCTGACACTTCTTTCGACTCACGGCTTCTTAAGTACGAAAACTTGACACCAGAACTTCTTCTGAGAACTCTCAGGGAACCCGACGTTCCTCTAGGTTGGTCAGGTAAGATCTCTAGTCGGGACCCTCAAGTAACCTTCCTGACTACGATTTCGACTTTGAGGTTATGAAACCGGTGGAGTACGTTTCTCAACTGAGTGACCTTTTCTGAGACGACGACCCTCCCTAACCCCCGTCCTCCTCTTCCCCTGCTGTCTCCTACTCTACGGACCTACCGTAGTGCCTGAACTACCTGTACTCAGACTCACTTGAGGCCCTCAACCACTACCTCTCCCTCCGGACCACACGACACTAAGTACCCCAGCGTTTCTCAACCTATGCTGACTCACTGACTTGACTTGACTTGACTTGACTATGAGTTCATTTTTATAATTTTCCTCTGTTCTTCTCTATCTCTGTAATGTATTCTTTTCTTCAATTTGTAGCAAGAAACCTCGTACCACCACAGGAACCGTCCACCTGACACTCACTTGAAAACCCTCTCCTCCAGAGTAAAGGGACCCGACTCCTTAAGTACCTCTTATTCTCTGCATCCTTCTGTGTTCCATGTCCTGGAGAAGTCTCCCGAGTAGGAACTTCCCGACTTCCTCCGACCCGACTTTCTTCCTTTTGCAGTAGGTCTACCTTGACGATACCTTCTCTGTCCTAACAAATTTTCTCCTCTCAAGCCTTTCAGCCTTTACCTCCCGGGTTGAGGACCTTATTTCAGAATCTCCACTTCGGCCTCCCTTTTGGAATCCATTATTTTCTAGAACTTCCTCCTCTCTCCCTTCCCTCTTTCGTATTCACGTGAATTCGAACCTCTACCCTGTCCCCGAGGGGCGGGACTCTCAGATATTGACCCTAGAAGGACGACACACTTACCGACCTCCGGCAAAGAAGGAGAGAAAAGGGACTTCAAGGGAAACGAAGTCGGACTTCAGTATTCCGACCAAATTTTACCGGGACGTCAGACAGAGTCGCAGACTGAGTGACCCTTGCGTTGGAAAAGTCTTATGTTGGAAATTTCTTTCAAATTTGTAATCTGTAGTTTTTGTTTCCCTTTTTTTTACAAAAGGGATTACGATAAACGTTTACAGTAAAATCTCGACTCCTTAGACCAACCTTTTGACTTAGGACAAAGGGAAAGAGACCGAGTGAGATTTCACCTTTTTCTCTTATACGGTTGAAGACCTTGGAAGGAAGTCGGGGACTACCCTGCTTTCTCGGTGCTAAAGACCCAGGACACAAACGACGGCGAAGGAAGACGACCCGGAGTCACAGGAGTAAACTCATTCCACTCTGACCCGCACTGTCAGAGGTACCAAAGAAAGTCGGGTCTCTTTCTACGATTCTGAACTTTAATGTGTTTAATGAACCATGGGTCTAAAAGGTAATTCACTACGTAAATCGATACTTAGTATAAAGTACTTTACCTCTTTCCTCTCTTTTACTTCCATATCTTGGGGCTTGTTCCTTTTTTTTTTTTTTCTTCTTCTGCGTCTACACCATAGGACTAGCGTAGAAAAGGTCCTTTCAAGTCGGGAAAAAGTTTGTGGGACCTGTGTCTCTGTAGAACGGCGTACAGTGACTGAGTATCCCCGTCTAGTTTCGCTCAGAATGTCGACAAGGAAGTGGAACTGGACTCTCTATTTCTTTCGACTTCCGTGTTCCCCACTGATGGGTTCCGTAGTTCCTCACTATAATCCTGTCTTACTTCGACTTTTTTTTGGATTCCTTGGGACGTCTATTAAAAATGTAAGATCCCCGAACTCCACCCCTGAGTCCTACAGTGTCGGGTAAGAGTCACAACAGAAAGAGTCATGTAAGACGGGATCGTCAACCTTAGTACTGTTCGACTTACCGAAACTCGATGTATTTGAGAAATTTAAAGGTAAAACAAGTAATAAGTTTAACCCTACTCTATATAAATGGAAAGTCCTATTAAAACTTTGGTATGCCATACACTCTTCAAACGAGAGCAACGTCGGACTACCCACACCCAAGCTTAAGATACCGGAAAGTGATTAGGTAAGTAGCACTACCAAACAAAGAATGGACAAAAGGAAAGGAGTGTGGAGGTAGAGTGGAGCAGCTGAAACGTGAGAAACGATTCTGAGACGATGGATAAAGTTCTCTACTAGTTACTCTTAAGGGCGTACGGAGTGACGGTGATGGTCGGACGCCCCCCAACACGGACATACTAAACGAAGGGAAGAACCATCGAGTCGACCATTTCTTAGGTGGATGTTACGTCCTTTGGACCCAAGCTAGGAACCCCACCCTGCTAGGGGACCTCCTCCCGTACCGTTGGGTGAGGTCATAAGGACGGACCTCTTAGAGGTACCTGTCTCCTCGGAGGCACCAGGTACCTCAGGTTCTCAACCTGTACTAACTCGTTGATGCGTGTCGTGTCGTAAACAATGATGTCTGTGAACAAGTCAATGAGTCAGTATAGGCTCAGAACACTGGGGTACCTAACGTCGTACGGTCCGAAGGGACAGGAAGGGATGGAGGGTCTCGAACGAGTCTGAGTACAGACAGTTTAGTCACTACGGTAGGGCGGTATGGTAAGAGACAACAGGGACAGAGGAGGACGGAAGTTAGAAAGGGTCGTAGTCCCAGAAAGGGTCCCTCAACCGAGAAATGTAGTACACCGGTCTCATAACCTTGAAGTCATGGTCAGGAAGATGATTTATAAGACCCGACTAGAGGAAGTCTTACCTGACCAACCTGGAGGAACGTCAGGTTCCCTGAGAGGTCTCAGAAGAGGTTGTGGTGTCAAGTTTTCGTAGTTAAGAAGTCGCGAGTCGGAAGAAATACCAGGTTGAGAGTGTAAGTATGTACTGAAGACCTTTTTTAGTGTCGAAACTAATATGCCTGGAAACAACAGTTTCATTACAGAGACGAAAAATTATACGACAGATCCAAAATGTCTGAAGGTACACCGAGTTTACCATTTCTTGGAAGGATGTTACGTACTCTGGTCCCAAGCTAGACCCAGCCCTTCTAAGAGACCTCTTCCCTCACCACTAGGTGAGGTCCGATGTCAGGTACCCCGGTATTTCTCAACCTGTACTGACTCACTGATTGTGTGTGTGTGTGTGTGTGTGTGTGTGTGTGTGTGTGTGTGTGTAGATCCAACAGTATTGAAAAGAAGGCTCCTCGTGTGCAGAAAATTGAAGTACCGACGTCAGTAGTAGGTGTCGCTAAAACCGCAGGTTCTTTTATTTCATACAGTGACAAAGGTAACAAAGGGGTAGTTAAACGGTGCTTCACTACCCTGGTCTCTGGTACGAAAAGAAGTGACTTACAACTGAAAATTCGGTCGAAATGCGAAAAGAGAAAGTGCAAGTAGTCCTTCGAGAAATCAAGGAGAAGTGAAAGACGGTATTCCCAGCACAGTAGACGTATAGACTCCAATAACTATAAAGAGGGTCGTTAGAACTAAGGTCGAACACGAAGGAGGTCGGATCGTATGAGTACTACATGAGACGTATATTCAATTTATGTTATATGTCGGAACTGTATGGGGAAAGGGTTAAACCTTGGTCAGACAACAAGGTACAGAACGAAATTGACAAGGAAGAACTGGAAGTATGTCCAAAACGTCCTCCGTCTAGTCCACTAGACCATAAGGGTAGAGAAATTCTTAAAAGGTGTCAAACAACACTAGGTATGTCAGTTTCCGAAATCGTATCAGTCACTTCGTCATTATCTAAAAAAAAGACCTTAAGAGAACGAAAAAGATACTAGGTGACATAGTATCTAATTAACAAGCATGAAAAGTATATTATGATCTCTAAATAACAAGTATAAAAATAGATTCCAAATAGACAGATGAAGACGGAGATCTATGGTAGGGATGAAGAGGCGGTTGAAAGTCTGCTTGTTGGGGACGAGTTCCAGTGACGAGATTGTTAGATCTTTAGTAGGACCGAAGAGACTTAGTACGTAAAAAAGGGGAGACCTATTAGAATGGTTAATTGTACTATTATATTTCGGTGCAAAGGGTACTAAGTTTTTTCAAGGGATCTGGAGTCCGGGTGGACGTACAGGGATAAATATCACTTCCTGTTGGAATACGAAGGCCAAGAAGTCTGATCTTGAGACCCGAGTAGGAACTGAGAGAAGAAAGAGTGTGAGATGTCGGTTAGATAGTCTAGGACAACCGAGTGAAAGTGTTAGGTAGACTGCCCCCTGGTGCTGAGTGTCGAACACAACGTTATGTCGGTGTCGGGGAGCGACCGAGGGACAAAACTGGAAAAGACGGAATAAAAGGAAGGTCATGGGTCATTAAAAAGAAAGTCTTATACTTGGTATAAACAGAAAAGAGGTGAGTTTTGGAAGGAAACTAATTATCGAATAGAATAAGTCTCATTGTTCCAGAATGTCACTGAACGTGCCGGGACAGTCAGACCTGGGGTAACCTAGACTATCCCATTCTATTAGAGACGAAAGTAGACGAGGTTAGTCTAAACAGAAAGACAACGAGAAATTGGGGTGGTTCAAGTAAGAGAGGAATTCTGAGAGCGAACACTCAAAGGGAGACAGATCTTACGAGAGCAAAGGATACCAAGTATATAACCAGAGAGTGAATGAGTCGCTACCAAAAGTCTCTTCAGTCACAACCGGTAGGATATTTTTTGTGGTGTAAGACGTGTGTACGCGACGTGTGAAAGAGAAATTTAAGGAAATATATAAAAACGTACCATGAATGATGGAAAATGTATTAGATAAGGAAAGCAATGACTAAGCTAATACTAGAAATACTCTTGTTTTCCTACGTTGAGCCAACATAAGAGTTGGGGACCTTGTCCCGGACTGGATATCACCTTCGAATTTTTAATAATTCACTTATCTATTGTTTCACCGAAGTCCATTAAATCAACTTCAAGGAGATAGAACCGAAGAAGTTGAAGTCCTGACCTCTATTATAAAGGGTGAAACACTCTGACGACTTTCCTTGTGCTATTGCATGTGCCGGACGCACCGCGTCTCGTCCTACCGTCATTTGTCGTCCATAACAATATTTGTAACGTGTCTAATTGACCTGTCACATACGTCTCAAGGACTGTAAGTAAGACTGTGCCTCAACCTCGAGCCCTCCAACACCAAGAGTCATGAGTCTTGTGTAAACGACTACTGAATTTCGCTAAATGACAACCGTCCTTCAACCTACTATCGTCGTCTCCAAAACCAAGTTCAAAAGTAAGTCATGAATGTTCCTCGATCTGAAGTCTGTCTAATGAATTAGAGTAGAATCAAAGTCTCAAAAGTAGAGATTTTCCCTTTATCAACACAGGATCGTAATGATTATACCAATTATTCGATAAAACGTACCGTTTCCCCTTTACGTCAACGTCTACCCTCATTCCAACGTTCAGTCGACTGGATTTACACGTCCAATAGGGCCTAGTACCCCCACCCGGGAATTTTCACTTTCTCCTTCTGTCTTCTTATCTACGTCCTCTACCGTTTACTTCTTGAGTAGGCTATACCAACCGAGACTTGTACCACGTTTCCCGGTGGTCGGTTCTTTGTACCCACCGGGTATTAGAGATAATACTAAATACTCTTTATTTATAAACCAGTAAATCTACTGGTTTTATATAAATAGTATATATAAACCAGAAGAAGGTGTCAAGGACCGAGTACAGAGGGTTAGGAGAACCTTAAAGACTGATATGTTCGTTGTCCTCGTAGAAAACGATATTACAAACCAAAGAACAGGAGTCAAGGCCTTTGACGAAGTCTCTGTATTTCCACTTTACCCATAGAACAGTAAGTATGTTCAGGGAAAGATGGGGTCACCCCAAACACAAGTACGACACTGAAACCTTTCGGGGATTCATATCCCCCTCCTGACCAACGTTCCCCATGGTTGGAACTTATCTTCCAATCTTTAAAGTCAGGGGAGTGGGGTAAGAAGTCCCTCCCCTCTCCCCGACCTAACTCAAGTCAACGATTACCAGTTACTACATTAGTCAGTACATGAACACTACTTCAGAGGTATCGTTGGGTTTCCTGTCCCAAGGTTCTCGAAGACCCAACCACCTATTCACCTCCACGACCCTCACACCGTGGGACCTCCCCTGTACCTTCGAGGCACACACAAGAAAGGGGCACATAAAGGGATGTGTAGAGAAGGGAGACCAACGAAGACCCAATATAGGAAAATACTATTTTCCACTAGATTATTCATTTACCCAAAGGACTCGAGAGACTCGGACAGATCGTTCAGTGACCTTGGGTCTCTTCCCGAATACCCTTGGAGACTATATCGGTCAACCAGTCTTCGTACCCACTATTGTGTCTAAACGTCAACCGTAGGGACCAACCTAACCCAGGAACCTTGTACGTCAGACACTAGTCAACGGGTCTTCTCGTCTACTGTTGAACCCGAACACTGACCGTGGATTTCACCTCACCCCAACCCCCGTCAGAACATCCTCCTCGGGAATTTGACACTTTAGATTACGACAGAGGTCTATTTATCTTGACTCAGCTTGACATCCTGCGGGTCGACCACAGGTCTCTTAACGAACCACGAGATCTTTGGGGGAGGGTTGTGTGTACAACTTTAACTCCGTCTTAGGGGTTCTAGATCAAAGACATCTTTGGTCTATCTCGTTCCTTTACCTAAGAGGGGTTCTTAGAGATCTCTTCTCACCTCGGGACGACTGAGGGACTAAGTTCGGATCCCTCTTGGGAAGGTCTGAAGACTGGAGATCTTGCTACTACTATTTAGACATAACAACTTCGGTGATTCAAACGCCATTAAACGATTTTGTTTTATCCCTTACTCATGCCAACGAGATGGTAGGTCGATGTTTTGTTTCCACTCTTTTTAGACTCTCATCGTGACTGAAAATGCGTGGTGGCACACACTCTACGTGTCGATTACCATTCGACGACGTGCTGTGTCCCTCGAGTCGAGTCGCGAGACACTACTGGATCTCCCACCCTACCCCGACCCGTCCTCCCTCCGAGCTCTCCCTCCTTCAGACACACATACATGTCGACTAAGGGAAACAACAAGTCGTCTTTGATTGCTTTGTAACATTTCGTTAATATGAGGTTAATTTTTTATTTATTTTAGTTAATGTGATGTATACATACATCATATTCTTTTTTTATTTTATCTCTACCACTTATCCAATGGAGATTGTAAACACCCCGAGTTTCGTTCTAATCTTTTAATGTAAGAATTGGAGATCGGGTAGAAAGGAAAAGAAAGGTAGGGTCGAGAAAGGATGTAGTCCTCCGAGGAATACATGGATACACGTTTGGGGTCAGGTGTTCAGGTCGGGAAGATACACTTTCCTTGGGGAGTCCGGCGAAAATCTGTGCCTCCTTACTACGGTCGCCGACTCAGACAAGAGTGTTCCTGGATAGGAACCCACTCCGGAGCGTCCACCCGAATCTCACCAGGTTCTTCCAGGAGGACCCCGTGACCCAAAGACTGTGTACCGGACTTTCCACCTGAGAGTCCAGGTCAATTCGTACAGGTAAACCAGGGCATATCAGAAGTCGAGGAGAGACGTTTCCTCTCAGTCCTCCGAGAGATTTGTAATGAGAGTCAGCTAAAAAGACACTACGGTCTTCACAAGAGTGAGACTTGACTGTGCAACGATCACTCGTGAACTTTATACTGGTCACATTGACGTCTTGACTTAGAATTCAAAATAAATGATAATTAATTAATTAAGTTTAAGTTTATCGGGAAATACCGATCACCGATGGGTCCACCGCGATCACAATTTGTTGAGTGGACGGTCACGTCCTCTGCATTCTCGGTGTCTAATCTAGGGACGCAGGTCCTCTGGGGGACCTCTTCCCGTTCCGTTGGGTCACAAGAACGGACCTCTTGACGTACCTGTCTCCTCGGACCACCCGACGTCAGGCACCCCAACGGTTGTCAGTCTGTGTTGACTTCACTGAATCGTGTGTGTGGCACAATTTGTCATGTCGCGATTTCATACCCCACGTCCTGTCCCTCAGAAGGACTAGTCCAGAAGTCCGTCACAACTACTATTTCACGTACTCTTCTTCCCCTTTTTCATTTTAAAACTTGTGTTTCTTCAATAAGTAGGAGGCTCCTCTCTTAGGCACAGAATTTCCTTGAATCGAAAAGTAGACCCTAGACAGTCCTTCAGACTACAAAGAGGAGAGAAACCTAGAAAGACATGTAAAGCAGGAGAAAAGACCCAATTGAGGAGGACCGAGAAACTCTTGAGTCGAGATCGAAAAATATAGTCAGTCAGAAACGACACATTAGCTAGTTGAGATTTAAATCGCCAAATTTTGTTGTTAGTTAAAAAACCAAACAATAAGACGGTCAACAGTCCAACCCCACCCAAATCAATCTACCAAGAAGACCAGAACCGACCCTAGTCAGAACACAGACCCCAGACGAGAACCCGGTCCGACTCTACCGGAGTCGACACTATCAGTACGGACGGTGCGTACCTCAGGGTAAGAGGTCTTCCTGTCGAACTAGTAAATCACCAGTGTCCGAAACTCCTCTTAGTCGTCTACGAGGGTTCCGGAGGACTCCTGTTTCGAGTTTCATTATATGGTTCCTTGAAGTTTCAGTGTAATATTTATACTCTATGTCACTGACATTCTGAACACACGTAATAAACATTGGAACGAGTAAATGGAGAACAACTCTCAGAAGGCGAGGAAGGGTGTTAAGGGTTCGGTCACCCTACAGGAGACCGACGGAGATGTACGGTTTGTGACCTAAAAATTACAAAAAGGAGAACAATTAAAAAAACGGTTTGAAGTGCTTAATCCGTGCAAATACTGATAATCAAGGTAGAATCTCTACACCTTCCGTTCCTGGTCTTTGAACGGACAAGTACTTTGATGTGTACCGTCTTCACCCCAACTCAGGTCACGACAGACTGAGGTTTGACGTCAAAGAGTTAGAACCGTGGTGACCGCAAAACCTTATGTCCTCAGAAGTGACACCTCTCGACCGGACACGTAAAGTCACACAAGTCGTCACAGGGGTTGCAAATGGGTCATCTACGGTCATTCCGGGGTAGGTCAACGAGGTCTGCAACGGTCCACACGGGGTTCCACCCTTCCCGGACCACTTTTCGGCGGACACCAATTCTCGGTCACGAGATTGGTGCGGAGAGTGGGGTAGAGTGTCGTGACAGGGGGGGACTCACTCCTTCGACTCAGAGTAAATCTCGGTCGTGGGTCATAAACGAAAATCGGACTTCTCCTCACATCTTGTCTCCGTGGCGACCCGGGTCCCACCCTCGGTCCTGGTGGAAAGGTCGTCCGAAGAGAACCTTGAGTCAGAAGTCGTAAATCGGAAAGGAGAAAGGATTACGAAGGTGAAAAAGTAAAACTTAAGTCGTAGGATCTGGGCCAATGTCAGTCGCTCTTGGTCGGTCAAGAGGGTCCTACACTCCACTACAGGGGTCTCGTCGGATGTCTCTATCGAGGTTCAACCTTACCGAAACGACAACCACCGCCCCTCGATTTATAAAGTAGAAGTATTTTATTTGTATCTAGCAGAGTAGTACTTTATATGTATTTTTACAAATTTGTACAATTAATAATTTGGTTATAACTAAGTATAACCTACTCCGTAATTCCCTTTTAATCGATTACATAAATTATAGAGGAGGTGTCAACTGATCATAGTCTTAAGTAGTATAGATTGGTGATTATTCGTATTTTCACCGTTCATTATAAATACTAGTCCCCACTCACTCGCGGCCCGTCCTTCACTACCCCTACCTCCTTGATGCTCAGAGATTTTCTGTCGGAAAGTCAACGGTATCGGGTAGGAACCTTAAAGTCCGTATTTAGTGACCTACGTCAGTCTAGTAGTTTAAAACTATTTGGAAAGTATAACCCTGTCAATAACTTATAGTAAACCTGGACCGAAGGAAGAGTTTTTACTTTACCCTACCGTCTATGTTAAATCTCAGTCTTTCTCTTCCCCTTGTCCCGACTTTTTGGGACCCTAACTTAAGACGGAATAACTAAAAATATCCCGGAATCAGAGATAAATGAGTGGACGTTTTACCCCAGTATAGTATTATCATAGATGGTCCACCGGAAAAGGAGAATAACAAAACACACAAAATTAGAATATGGGGAATGGTCTAAATTTTAAGCATTTCCCTTCTCTAAAAAGGGACCATAAAATAAGGACACCAGACTTCCAATTGATTAAATCAGGGAATTTTTAGAAGACACCTTAGTCTTTTTGTACCTAAACTTAAGACCCAGAACTCGAGTAATGTCAGACACGGAGTCAAAGGAGTGCACATTTCATTAAATCAATGTGGACGATACTTATATTTGACAATACTACACGGTTTTCACCATTCTTATATCGTACATTCTCCATTTATGAACCACTAACAATAATGAGACAAAAGGGTTTTGTTACTGTTTCTCTATTTGTCAACCGTTTAAAAGTTACTATAGAATTACCTAAAAAATTTTTAGTCATTAAGTACTTGTAAATTATGTCCCTTATTAAATTTATAGTGGTGACATCTATTGATACCCCAGTACGTTCGATCGAAGATCGTGTCTGAGACGGTCCCTTCCCCTGTTTATAACCTTTCTTTAAGCCGAACAACACGGACGTTTAAGTCACAGATCTGTGAAGGGGTACCCAAGACCACGGACCTTTCCTCTTAAACAGAAATTACACTTCTGCACGAACCTTTCTCGACGAATCTCAAGTCGAAGACGGTAGTTTAGTGAATTGTCCACTGACATTCTTACTCTAGTTTTCTAGATTACGTGTCACAGTAAAACCTTCACTTTCCCTTTCCTTTTTACTTGGGTCGGTGTAAAACGGTCAAATCTATGTTGTCAAATCTATGACCTCACCCATCCGAAAGGGAAGAGGTCCCCTAGAAGGGTTGGGTCCCTACCTTGGGTCCAGAGGACGTAACACCGTCTAAGAAATGGTCGGTTCGGTGTTCCCTTTGGGTTCTTACGACCTCACCCATCGGATAGGGAAGAGGTCCCCTAGAAGGTTAGGTCCTTAGTTTGACCCCAGAGGACGTAACGTCCGTCTAAGAAATAGTTGAATCGATAGTCCCTTCGGGAATCTATCTCGTCTGTGGTATAAAAGAGTTAAAAATCTATATAAAATAAAAAAAGTAAAAATTGACTTCGTAAAGACTTTAGTCTTATGCAGAATGTTAACTGTATATGTATTGAGATTACGAGGTGAGGTAAAGGGTTCCTCTAGAACAATGCAATCATCACAGAATATTAACCTTTACAGAAGTTTACCTCCCCTTCGTCCCAATGGGTAGAGTAGCATTGATTTGTTTGGGAGGATTCTTTCTCACGACGAAGTGGACCCTAGTCGACAACACCCAAGTCCTTAGACGATTCTCCACCGTATCTCATCCTCGGGGGAACTACGTCAGAGAATGACGGGAGGCGTCGCTCAAGGTAACTGAACAGAACCCAATAAGGAGTCGAGTCTCCACCCTTTACCGTCTGTGTACCTATACAGCGTTTGTGTATAAGAGACCTACGGAAAACCGTAACCGAATGAGAATACACAGTCCTGGGTAGCTCGAGACTTTGACTTTTGGAGGTCGTCACAAGGAACGGATGGTCTACAATGTGTCTACGTAACGTTTAACAATAGTCTCGAGTTTTTTTCTCCTTTTCTCTCCCAACAACTTCGGAACTCCCGTATACTGTGTCATTTGCCACGTAAATTAAAGTTGAATTACACTCTCTCTCACACGCGATCTAATTTATAATAGACTAGTAATTTTTGTATAAATACCTTCAAATCGTTGAAACAGTCTCTACACACTGATTATTGTATCTCAACACTCCGAAACTTTTGTATAAACAGAATTAGCTGACTACAAATCATACCTAATGACTGACAATTTAGTTTTATTTTCAAAAGTGAACTCTAAAACATAAAGTAAACACTGCCTAAACAGAAGTAGGTCTGTGAGTATAACCTCTGGGTCAAACGGGTAATTTTTTCGGGTGAGATTATCTTAGTATCTTGAAGGTACAACCCTTTCAAGAATCTTTAAGTAAGAGGAAGGTCAAGAAAAACCACTTTCACCATAGTAGACAAAACTTGACGTCGAAATAAAAGACTTATTTACATCATAATGGTGTGGTCCCTTTTAAACCTTTTCCTTTACCCTTTTGTTACAGTCGACATAAGGGAAAGAGGTTTGTTGAGGAAGAAAAAGTGAAAGACATGTAGACACACACGAAACATGTGTCACTATTAACACCATATGTACATTCAATAAAAATTAGAAGGAAAAAGTAAGAACAATCAATCAAAAGTACTGGTGACACAAATCACTGTATTATGATCAGGTACCTTATCGATGCGACTTTTTATGACTTGATAAAGGGTTACAACTCCGTAAGTTTAACGTAGTTCAACTGGATCTAACGGACTCACACTTAGAATGAAGATGGGTCACTTGTTGTTACTTAATGGATTTTAAAGAGATAGAGTCGAAAGAGTAGACATTTTACCCCTATTATGATCATAAAGGAGTATCTCATCAAAACTCGTAATTTACCAGTTTGTGTACAATTTTCATAAGTATCAGTTCTCTAATTACAAATACATATAACCATATAGTACTCTCAATCTGTTTACCTTTCCTTCAGAGTTTGTAATAAAGAAAACATGTTCGTAGGATAAATTTTTTTTTTTTATTTTAAATATAGTTTATTCCTAATCACTTATTCACCATTTTTTTTTTTTGTTTTTTTTGTCCTTTCGTTCGTTTTGTTTTGTTTTTTTGTGGTTTTTCATTCGTAAAGTTTGACCGTGTATTACTCACGAGGTAGTCGCAATCGATAATACAACTATTCACTTAGTCGATACTTATGTGACTATGTATAAGGAAGGGTTTTACCATTTTGTACAGGAAGTCCCCCTAAGGGTTCGGTAAAAGTATTTTCGTCTATCACTATGTGTGGAAATTTTTTTAAAAGTTTTAGTTTATTAGTTAACGGAGGAATCTAGTGAAGTGCAACCTCACTGCAATCAATAACCCTCACAGAAAGAGTACAAACTAGGTCTACCCGGAGGGTGACTTAGGGTGTGTTACTAATCTCAGTCAGAAACGGTATCATGTCTAATACAGTTACGGGATTAGAGTCTTGTACTGGGGACCCTGTGATCATGGTGGGGGGTTTAAGTTCGGTAGTTTCAGTACGACTGAGGTGGGTGTTTTACGTAGAATATTGGTTGACGACTAGAGGAGAAAGGAGTGGTGGTGGGATACGATTCACGCGAGTAGTGGAGGTCGGGACCAATATCGTCGTTGGAGGATTGACCAAGACGTAGACGAGAACCGGGTGCCAGTGGTCAGCCTCGTGTTTTAAACACTACGTTTAGGGAAAATATCGAAGGTCAAAGAATTTGATTGTAGATTATCACGATATTTCTTGAAACGGACTTAGAAGGGGTAGAGAGAAAGAGGAGTAGAGAAACTAGGAACAGGGAAGAAGTGGTGTTAGGTCGGTACGACCAAAGAGGAGTCCATAGCGTTGCAGAAAGTACCCACTCCCCGAAAACATTGTAACAGGGGAGACGGACCTTTAGACAGAGATAGGAATCGAATCGGTCGAAGAGGACAGGAAGTCAAGTCAAGTCAAGTCATCGAGTCAGCACAGGCTGAGGAACGCTGGGGTACTTAGCGTCGGTGCGGTCCGGAGGGACAGGTAATGGTTGAGGGTCTCAAGTGAGTCTGAGTGCAGGTGTCTCAGTCACTACGGTAGGTCGGTAGAGTAGGAGACAGCAGGGGAAAAGGAGGACGGGCGTTAGGGAGGGTCGTAGTCTCAGAAAAGGTTACTCGGTTAAGAAGCGTCGTCCACCGGTTTCATGACCTCAAAGTCGAAATCGTAGTAAGGAAGGATCCTTGTGGGTCCCGACTAGAGGAAATCCTACCTGACGAACCTAGAGGAACGTCAGGTTCCCTGAGAGTTCTCAGAAGAGGTTGTGGTGTCAAGTTTTCGTAGTTGAGAAGTTGTGAGTCGAAAGAAGTGTCGGGTTGAGAGTGTAGGTATGTACTGGTGACCTTTTTTGTATCGGAACTGATCTGCCTGGAAACAACTGTTTTATTACAGAGACGAAAAGTTATACGACAGATCCAACCAGTATTGAAAAGAAGGTTCCTCATTTGCAGAAAATTAAAGTACCGACGTCAGTGGTAGACGTCACTAAAACCTAGGGGCTTTTTATTTCAGACTGTGACAAAGACGACAAAGGGGTAGATAAAGGTTACTTCACTACCCTGGCCTACGGTACTAGAAGTAAAAGACTTACAACTCGAAATTCGGTTGAAAAAGTGAAAGGAGAAAGTGAAAGTAGTTCTCCGAAAAATCAAGGAAAAGTGAAAGACGGTATTGCCACCACAGTAGACGTATAGACTCCAATAACTATAAAGAGGGTCTTTAGAACTAAGGTCGAACACCAAGAAGATCGGGTCACAAAGAGCACTACATGAGACGTATCTTCAATTTATTCGTCCCACTGTCATATGTTGGAACTGTATGAGGAAAAGGATAAACCTTGGTCAGACAAGAGGACTTCACACAGAAGGAATTCTTCCAGAAAGACCTTTGAAGATATATGTTATACGAATAGACAAAATGAGATAGTCTCATGGAACGTTTCATGACAAATTGTCACATTAGTATACACATAAACACACAAACATGTTGGCGAGTGACTTCATTATTAAATGGTCCAGTTTACGTAAACACTTGACTGGAACAATCAGTTTGGACTTGGACTCAAGTCTGTTTGTCACCAGTATCTATTAGATGGTAGTAGAGAAAACACACGGATCTTAACCTTTCTTTATTAGAACAATTACAAACAACTTGTGTATAATACAAGGTCCGGGACAAGATTGTTAAAATAAACATGTGAAAGTAACGGATTCTTTGTTTGTAATTATGACGGGGTAAAATGTGTTTCTTCTCTAACATTTCCCGGGGTCCAGTGTACTGTCTTTTCGCCGTCCCGGTCCTAAACTTCGGTCCGATCGAGGCCACTGGTAGAAGGATGGTGGTGGTGAGTCCTCTTTATCTGAAAACTCCCGGTATCAAAACTAAATCCTTCCTTTTTGAGTTTTTCGTGTACTTTGTGAGGTAAAAAGTGTTTTATACTTCTATTTTGTCTGTAATTTACTTGGAAAAGTCTCATTTGATAATGTACTAAAATTCACTTTAATAATAGGGGGGGTTTTCTTTTGCGTTCTCTGGTTGTACAGTCTTTTCCTTCGTTTGTGACGGTCCACCAAATATTTACTGAGGTACCTTCCTGGCCCACGTTATTACTGTGCATGTTGTGCACAAAGACATGCGTAGATAATTGATACGGGACACACACGCACACACGCACACACACACACGCACACACACGCACACACACACACCCACGCACACACACCCACACGCACACACACACACCCACGCACACACACCCACACGCACACACACACGCACACACACGTACACACGCACGCACACACCCACACACCCACACACACGTACACACGCACGCACACACGCACACACGCACGCACACCCACACACACACACA